>JAVSBS010012788.1:13294-40350 GCA_033124195.1 Coracias cyanogaster | reverse complement strand
CAGTGAGGAAATCTGCTTTCACCAGCCTCTTTTCATGCATATAATCCCAGGCTGTAACGGTGCTATTGCACATTGCCCTTCTGATCACCGATTAGATGCAGGACACCTACTGCTCTCTTAGCAATTTGCACTCTTCTTAGTAGAGCAAGTCACAGTCAGGTCAACCAGCATCAAAAATATCTAGGTGTTTCAGTTCACAGCCAGCTCTTCCACTTCTCAGAAGTGCTTAAATTTGCAACCTCTTCCAGGGTTCACCATCGTTTATCCAGTCAGCCTGCTTTTATTACCCGATGATACAGTCAGGTTCATAAACACCTTGCCTGAAAACTCAGTCTCGCAAGTTAAGTGGTTTTCCATTCACAGTTTTTGCTCTTACAACCAAGGGTCTTGCCAGTTGTGACCTGAGATGACTACATCTGGTCCACCCACATATTCAAACATTGCAATTCAGTCAGCACACACTGTGCCCTGCACACAGTTTTGTCCAGTATACCAGTCACTGTAACATCTGGGCTACATTACATGGCAGCAGTCCTTGGATGGTAAACAATGGCTTGTAGCAGGGATGTCAGGAAGGCTCCTGGGTAAACGGCTGCAGAGTCCTCGGTTCACCAGCCAAGCAGAGTTAAGACGTGATCTGCAGAAGGTTGTAAAACCACTGAAAGACAAAACTGTGTAGTCTCCTAAGCACAGGAGTAACATTCCCATGACCTTTAGGACTACACAGCCCCTGCTGCTCAGTGGTGCCATCCTAAACCTTGCTTTGCAGTTGCTCCTGTCTTTTGTCCTGGGGATTGAGTACATCAGGTCCTCTGAGGCCAGTAGGAGACAGACCAGGCTGTTTGTGCCATATTTCAGGATTAAGTCAAAACAGGAACACAGAATAGAGCTCAAATTTTAGTCTGCTTTCAAAGTCTTTCCCTCACAAAATAATTAACTAATTTTCCTTATGTCTTACCCAGAATATCACAGATGGGAAGGATAAGGAGAGAGCAAAGAGAAACCAAATTTTTAAATGGCATCTCTTAAATATTTCTTTGGAATGCATTATAGTTTCTCAACCCCACTGCCCGCCTTCATCTCCTTACTCTTCAGTCTCCATGCATTAATCCTCTCCCACTGACAGAAACACTGAAGTGGAGAAGTCATTTCTGCAAGTCCTCCAGAAGCTGCAGTTCCTTAGTGTCCCAGTCCTTTCACCCTCAAACAGAGGGAGCCAAGCATACCTTTGGATTATACATGCAAACAAATGGTGATGCAAATAGCTGCCTGAAAAATCCAATTACAGTAGCACTGAAAAAATTTTATGCAAGGCTTCTGATTTGCAAGAAAAGCAGATGACTCCTTTACCAGTGATGAAGTACTTTGGATAAAAAACAACCATCTGTTTTATTTAAATTTTAAGTATTGGAATATTGGTTCTTTAAAGATTTGTGCTGCGTTCAGTTTATTAAAGAAGTTACGCAAGTCACTAGAACACTATCTGAAAGGCAATTTTCTTTTCAGTATTAATACCAAACCACATCTTGTCACAGAGAAAGCTATTTTTCAGAGTTTCTCCTTGAAAACAAAAACTGTCAGCTAAGGCCAGTAGAGAGGGAGTGCAATCAAAACATGAAAGGAAGCCAACTCTTAACTGCAAATCCCTGGACTACCTCTATCATCACTCAAAGAAACAAAACATGTATCTGGATGTTTATATATCACTATAATTTATTCAGAGGGGTGGCGTGTTTTACACTTTTATAGTCATAATTATACAATGCTGTATTGCTCTTCAGCAAAGTATACACAAAGTAAGTTTCAAGAGACCATTATAGAGCTTGAATCTGTCCACAACTAGTGATCTCAAGCCTGTTATTACATCCCTTCCCTTTTATTCCAATGTATCAAATCACAGATTAAAAACACCTATTCCCATTCCTGGAAACATGGGAAAACAGGATAGGATGCAGTGTTTCATCTTGTAAAAGAATTTTGACACAACCCCCCAACCTCTCCTAAAAAAAGCAGTTTTCCAACTTACTAGTAGGAGACATTTCAGCTTATTGCAAAGCATTTTCAGGAGTTTATAGAAGATAAAAGGCCCAAAACTACTTGCATTTTACTACATCTCAAGTTAATTGGCTGCTCAATCAAATACAGTTGGCAAAAATTGAGTGTTTTCAAAAAGACCAGTTTTCAATCAGAAATCAACACAAGCTCATGAAAGATATTTAGAAACTGAATTTTTCTGATGTTTCCATAAATTATAATCATTTTAATAATCTCTAAATGTCAGCAAATCATGCTAAGTTAATTAATTCTATTATCTTGTTATGTTGAAGGCCTTGCTATTTAGACAAAGAAAATCTCTCAAGGTATCTCAGGATGCCGTGCAGGCATCACCGCTCTCACTTGACAGGGCAGGATTTAGGTTCAGGGCAGAGGGTTAATTAGGTTTTTTTTGTGGGAACATTTGTAGCTTGGCCAAAGTTGTCCATACATTTGCCCTTCTCATATTTATACAGCAGCTAAATTTTCCCTTTCAATTGTTTTCTAGCTCTGTTTATTGTTTCTCAATCTCCTAATACTAACGAGTCTTCCTCCTGTCGTTGGGTGTTCCTCCTGCCCGGCGCTGGGCATCATCCTGGACACCTCCCATATCACTTCAAGAAGCGGTCAAAGGCACAGGAAACACAGATGACCTGTCACAGGTCCTACAAATGAGGCACAGCATTGCTGGTAAATATCCTGTTAACAATGAATTCCATCTCATTCACGAGACTTGTATCTCCAAGTACCTCAGCATATCCCACACAAGCTATGTGCTCCCAAGGTTGGTGCCTCACCCTCAGCTGGGCAGGAGTGATGATACCCAGTTAACCGGACTAGCCCCAGCACTGCAGCAATTGAGGAGGTAGCACCTGGACTCCAGAGAAAACTGTCCTACCATCTGAACAGAAGAATGCTTCTGAAAGCTGAAGGGTGAGGAGAAAGACAATGTTAAAACAGCTTTTGGAACTAGCACATTGGTTAATAAGACTATTTTAGCAACAAAAAAAATATTGTGCTGGAGAGTGGGATCTAGGATAAGGCAGATACTTCAAGAGCACAGATTGGTCCCATCCCGTGGATGGGACACTTGCAGAGATTCACCTCTGCTACACATACAGCAGTTTTCATCAATTGGCTCACATACACATCTTCTGCAATTTGTCATAGAATGACTGATACAGCAGCTGTATTAGTCTCTCCATATTGCTTCCTTTAGCATTCTCTTGAGGGTGGCGTTGTCAGTCAAAGCACATACAAATGCAACATAAAGCCATTATGACCAGGAATACTTTAGGGAAAACACATTAGACTTGGTCCCAAAACCAAGTCCTAAGAAGGGTTACTGGGTAGGGTCTGGCTCAGGAGATCTGTCTGAGAAACACTCTCTGCCTGCACTGAAGTTTAGAAGCACATAAATCCAGCACAAGGGTCTAATCAGCAGTCAGGGTGTCATACCAGAAGGCAACATCACCCATGACTGTGTAGCCAAGCTTTTAACAAATGTGGCAAAAACCATTCCAGCCACTATATTAACATATCAGTATGATATGCCAGCAAATGGATAACACTTCTATTAAGAATCAACAGGATATTTCACATCCCACTGTTATTCTAATAACATTTATTAAATAGAGAGTTCAACAGCCATGAGGGGGGAAATAAAAAATTAAAAAAAAAAAATCCAGCTTTGCCTGCATGCTGTAGGATAATTTAATTATTTGAAACCCAAATGTATCTATTGCTGTTTTGTTAAAACTCCAGAAGAAACAAACACTGAGATTACTGGAGCTCTAAAGATGCCCAAGTCCTTCCCACTCTCCCCAGAAAGCTGTCCCCAGGCAGTCTGGCGGAGCTGCCCAGCATATCCCACCCAGTTCTGACCAGCTGCATCCAACAGGCACAACTGCTAGAGCTCACCTCACCAAAAACACAGTAATCTCCAAAATTTTGCTGACATTGGAGTCATAACTTGGTCTTGTATTAAAAAAAGACCAATTATTTTCTAACAGTGCCATAAAAAGTCTATTCTAATAGGATCACATGGATCATTAATAGCTTCTCTATCTCAGTTAAACATTTAGCCTCAAAACCAGTGCCATGATAATGGAAACTCATCTGCTTGTTCTGATGTGTATTTAAAAGACAACGGCAGGCACATTTGGCAAAAATACTCCCTATTACTATTATCACCATGACTACTACATAATGACAACAGACATCTTTGAGGTTGCAACAGTTATTAGGATTTTCCATCGACTACAAGCACAAGAGGTTAATCCTGGGACACAAGCAATCTGCCAGGATTGTCTTCCTTTGATCAAATCACCAACCCTTCCTCACCACCTCAGAGCCCATTTTGCTCTTCCACATCGTATTTCCTCCTCAGTGGCTGCCCTCTGTACACCAGAGGTTTTCCTCCCTAAGACAGTTTACTGACATTTTCCCTGGTTTCTCCTCACACTTGTATTTTATATAAATAAAACGCTTTTCAGAACACCACTAATAGTAAAGGAAAAGTAATAAAGTTTTACTGCATAGATATATCAAATCCAGTTAAACATCATACAGTGATATTTTACAGGAATTATTTTCTTAAATATGACTATTAAATTTGTTATGAGCAAACAGGCTTGCATCCCTAAATTTACCAAATGTTCCTGGAATATGTAATGACTCAGATATTCATTTTAGCATCCATTTGAAAGATGAGATCTCCATCCCTTCTATTTGAGCATGTTCTTTAATATACTAATGACAATAAAGAGATTTCTCAGATAACATACACACAAAAATCCCACCTTTCTTCAGTACGGAGGACTGAACACATCAAAAACCCAGACTGAATGACACCTGAATGCTATAGTTTGTAAATCATTTCATGTTTCTGACTGATGACTCCTAACTCCTCCTCAAGCCCTACCCACTAATATTTGTTGTTTTTCTCAATATATTATCTAGTCCTACTGTTAATTACTGAAGAACAAAGAACTGCAGAAGTATTACGTACTTCTAAGTTTATTCATCATAAAATGATTTCACTTAGATTTTGAGCCATAATCAGGTCATAGGTGTGCTATGAGCTGTAGCCGTATCATCCAAAACCTATGCAACAATGTAACCTGTCTTTCAGTATTTAATATTCAATATATCAGGACGATGCTTGGCAGTAAAGAGACCACTATATGTTATTCAAAATGCCTATATTCCACAATATGTATCAAAAAAATTCTATGATAAAATCCATTGACTGCTCTTTCTCATTTCACCATTTCCAGACCTTTAACAAAAAAAAAGTTTCCTTGGATAATATATTGAACAAATTGCCACAATCAGGAAAAAAAGTGAAGATAAGAAAATGAAGAGATTAGAAATCCACTTGCAGATCTCATAAGATAACCAAACAAGACACTCATTCTCACTCTCTCCTGGCAGAAATAGAGCTGTGTTTATAATCTATCAAATCAACTAAACCAATTATCTGTTAAAAAAAGATGCAGAAGTTCCACTGCTTTTAGAGTTATAGCAATAAACTTGATAAATGACAACTTCAGTATTCACCAACTATTCTTGACAGGAATCATTCTTCAAAGACTTTGTCCTTTATCATTATTAATCAATACATAAGTATTTACATACAGAGACACACCCTATTTCTTCATTACTCCTCCAGCCCCAGTGCTGAAGTAAAGGATAGGAACCGGGAACCCCTTAGAACCCACCATCATTCGCTCTTTCGTTTGTTTGGGGGTTTTTAAACAATTCAGGCTTTTGGTTCAGAAGTGAATGTTCCCTCAGCAATGTAATGCAGCCTCCCTCATTTTTTCTGTCATTACCTTTTATAATCATTAAGAGCCTCAAGCATTCCTTTCAAAGTTTAATTTGGTACATTACTCAGACTGTCCATCCATCACTAGCCACTGCCTATTCCCTACAGATGCTGGCATGCCATCTGTTACCATGCCCTGGGAAGGGCTGGCGCACAGGGCAGGTGGCATGAGGGCAGCCTGCTGAGAGGCACGCCTTGAGAAGGCAGTTTCCAACCTAAAGCTCAGTGGCCAACTCCCTCGCATCAAGATGGGAAACTAAGAGTACAAGAGAAATAGATTCATAAGGTGGGTTGTTGGGACTTTAGAGTTACCATTCTGTGGACCACAACACAGTCAGAACTCCCAAGAGAGCATGTAAAATTAAAAAAAAAATAAATAAATGTTTTCCACCCGAAAGCAAATGTTTGCAAAGGAAAATCAGGTTTGAATGACAAAGGAAGATACAAGGTCCGTGTGCAGCATTATGCCAAGATCCAGAGGATTACAAGATCACTCCCAAAATTAGGATGGTCAACAGGTTGGAGGGAGAAAAGCAGAGAGTAAGCTACTACCTGAAAACACCAAGCCTTACTCCTCCCCATCCAAGTACATGCACCCATGCCAGCAGTCTCAGTCTCACTCTACCCGAATACTAGCTTTTCCAGGAAAAACCCAAGCATTGTAGCTTCTCCAGGTGGGACATCCTTTTTTGTCCCCTCCTCTGGCCAGTTTCTACTGCCTCTTTCTTCTCACTTCCTTCCACTAATAGAAAAGCAGTAGCTCTGGGCTTTTGAGATGTACATCATTCACCACTGACTGTGATCCATACACAAAGAAGCAAGAAACGCAGAAAAAATGCAAAAAAGCAAAACGCCCTCAAAATAGATCTGAAGGGATAAGAAAAACTGCTATCATAAATAATGTAGGATCCAGGGGAGTCAGCCTTAGAAACCACTACACTTGGAGCAAGTTTCCAGATGTACAAGGAGTCCAGGCAATTATGTTCAATTCTTGACTGATTTAATTGGTATGCACAGCAAACCCACAAGACAAACTATGGGCAAAGTTATAATTGCCCTGATTACACACTTCTACAAGAAGCTTTCAACAAAATAACATGCCGCCGTTTTCCTTTATTTATATCCGACACTGAAGAACATCATGGCCAATCCATTTTTAAAGCCTCCTCTAAAGCAGCTATTATCAGAAGCGAAGAATAATAAAAACAGGAGGTGGAAAAACAGTGATTTAGCCAGTACCTTGAAGTATACCTTGTCTGCTTTAATGTTTCTATTTTGTTTTTTTTTATGAAGGCTTAGGCTTAAAAAAAATGCCCAACAGTTTTAATGACAAAAATAGCAATTTATGATGCAATTTCTTGATGCCATAATGTAGCAGTGAAGATCTTCGTTTTTCAAGAGAAAAAAAAAGAAAAAAAATGTTTTCTCTCACTAAATAGGCTCACAAAGCAGGGTTTGCAGCACAAACATTACCCTCTAACTTGAGCTGAATTTCTTCCACTACTGCTGACATAAATGTCAACTTAATCAATAGGTTACTCTCAAGTGTCAAAGTCTTTCCTACACTTATATTTTATCTTGCTCTTCAATAGTTAGAGAGGAAGGAAAAATGAGCTACATAAACCAACAAAGTCAAATACTGCAAAAAATCCTTTCTCCTGCAGCCTGCAAAGGATGAACTTTTCTCACAGCTCTTCTTCAAGCTGATGTGCAAAGGAAAGGTGTGCAGGACAGCAACACTTTCTGCTCAACCCCACACGCTTCCAACGAAGGCAGGAGACATTATTCCTTGCAGTTCTTCTACACTAAGGAAACCCTTTCTCTGCCACTGATTGTCTGTTTCATCTCTGGCTCAAGAGCTGTGTCTGCTTGAAATAATTCATATCTGCATATGGAGCAGCAAAGGTACATAAAAAAACAACACTGAAACCTTAAATTATTCAAAGCTATTATCCATCTATACCACTGTCTTCCCCATTTGCCACGCATCCTACACCTCAAATGGAAATGTATTTGCGCCCGTAAGTTCCCAAAGCAGTAGGAAAAGACTGATTCTTAGCACAAGTGCTGCTCACTCCTCTTACTGATAACATTGGGTAGATTCCTCCTTTCTGAGATTCATGATCTTCATATTGAATTATGTGTCTTAATTGCTGACGGCATTGTCTGGCCTGTTTAATCAGTCTTCATTAAACACCATCACTTCTATCACTTTAACAGACTGACCAGTGAAATACAGCCCCTGGTACATGTTGATCATTTGGAAGTAAATAAAGGGCTAAATAAGACCTGGATCAATATGCAAATTCTGACCCCAGATCAGCAAAGCAGAGCTGCACAGCCAAACGGAGGAAGGCACCAGCTGGAACACGGAAATCAAGGTGGAAATTCCTGCCCCATCCCAGCTTCTGTGTGATTTGGAAAAATAGATTTGGACCATGGCTGATTCTTCCCAAATGGTCCCTAGGTATTTAGTATGGCTTTCAGGCAGGTCTAAGTAGGCCGTTCACTCCCAAAGCCAGTGGCAAGGAAACACAAACACCTCAGAGCTTTCTAAATCCACCCAGGTGCTGATTTGCCCAACTAAGTACATGAATATAGCTAGTCCTTAGGTTCTCCCTATCTTGACTGTCTCCCATTAAAATAAAACAAAAGCTGAATATATATACTGAGAGAGAGAGAAGCTGAACCAGAAGCTCTACTGGCATAAGTCTGGCATATATTTACTTGGCATACATTTGGACCAGCAGATTTGTTGCCTCAAAGCTTAAAATAAACTAAAAACAAAGCTGCAGATTCAAAGCTTCACACTTCATCCTTGGAAGCCTGGGGTGGTTCTGGAGAATAGCTGTGAAAGCTACAAATGGCAATAATACATTTTTAATAAAATTGCTGTTTTAAATCATTTGCTTTTAACATCTATTTTGCAAGTCTCAGAGGAAACCAAAAGCCATTTTGTGGCAGCTTCCTCATTTTTATATATTATGAAGAATCTCAAAGAGCACTCCAGCTATAAATATATGTTATGAATGGAGTTTGGTATGGAGGACAATAGCTGTAAAATAATGCCTGGGGGAATGAAAAATTTACTGAGGCTTTGATGTAACACTGACAGGCGGAGGCTGAGTACATTATTTCAGCATCAAGGTAATTCTTCTGTCCCAAGGATGATATTTTACACAGCGATGGCTTGAAAAAACAAACAATATTTCTTTTATTACACTTGTCTGTATTTTTTCCCCCACACCCACATACTGAAATTTCTATAAATCCTATTTGCTCAGGGCAGCATTACCCATTTCATTTATTTCGGTGACACAAACAGCACATGCTATTTTTTCCACACTATTTCCCAATTTCCCAGAAAACTCTGCATATTAAGGTGTTTCAGCCAGTTAAAGGAGAGGAGGAAGAAACTGGGAGCTCTCGGCACAGCTGCAGTGATCCTGATCCCCAAAGAGACAAAGAGCAGTACGATCCACCAAATCAATACACCCCTCAACTGCAGCCACAAATTCTGCATGTGATGTAGCAAGTTGTCAGCAGCAAACAGACAGGTTGTTATGCAGCACACACGCAAGACACAAGCAGGGATCCTTGTCTTTCAAGGGACACTGAGGGGCAAGAAAAAAAGTATATACATATATACATACATGCACACACACTTTTTTAGCAGATCACCTCGGCAGTGCTGTGATTCCCCAAGAAGTCAGTAAAAGCAGTTTGCTTTGTGCCCCAGAGCAAAATATTTCAGGCACATGCCCAGAGCTCCAGCCTGGCCGTCACTGCAAAGCAGCACATTGAGCAGCTGTGACAGCAAGCACTTTTAGACAAATTTCCAAATGCAAGAGGCATTAAGGGAAGCTCGGTCAGCACAGTGGTACTGCCAGGAAAGCAGAGAGCACGCTGGCACGCAGCACTAACTGGACATGAGCAGCATCCTGCACACTCCCAGCTGCACAGCGGAAGGCTGCTGGGCTCAGCCTAACTCTCCTCTCACCCCTTCTCAGTTTGGGAGCTGCATATAATCCCAGAAAGCTACTGTCTTGCAGCATTTCCACACATGAAGGCTTCTCCTAGCTTTGAGTATTCAGCCAACTACAAACCCATTTTCCCCATTTCCCTTGCGCTAATGCTGAAGCATGCTGAAGCAAAGGACACATGGCAGGTCTAAGGGGCACTTTCAGAGCTACGAGTTTCTCTGAGAAATGGCTGACAGGCTGGGAAGATACCAAGCTACATAGGCAGCAACAAAGCCAACTGTTGCCATACAGAGCTGGCTGCAGTATGTTACTGTGCTGGCAGGGAGCAGGAGCACTAGAGTTTATATTTGCCAAGGTTTCTCATAATCTGACTGTATTCCAACCAGGGAGAACAAGCTTCCTTGACTAGGCTTCACAAAGTTGCCGCAACTTGAATTTTAGTCTAGTTCATCATGCTGTTAGTTTTCAGCCAGACCAATTCCAAATAGTCCTGAAGTAGCATGGCTTATTCAGACAACTCTGAAGAGCCCCTTTGGCCTCCTTTGCCTAGGAGAAGTGCTTTAATACATGCATTACTGTGGCACCTAGAGCTTGAGTCAGAGACTGGCATATGAAATGCCCAGAGAAGAGAAATGGGCATAAAGAGACTACATGGGCAAGCACAACAAAGAGGATGTTGAGGGCGGATGCTGAACCTCAGCATCGTTACCACCACCTTAGCATCTGCACAGCAACTTTGGAACAGAACCAATGCTCCTGACACAGTGCAGAGGGCTGCATTCTGTCATCCACTTATCTTTTCTGTTTTCATCACCAGCCTGGTAATGCCTGTCTGTCTAGGCAGGAACAACAGCAACCATAATAACTGTCACCGAAGCATTCCCACTTTAACCCAGGGTGAAGACCCCACACCAAGTGCTCTTGCTTGCAGTGGCACTATAGCCAATAAAACAAATTGGGCCAAGGAAGATTGATTGCTTTGCATAATCAAACGACAAAAACCAGTAGCTGAAGGGAACACAGGAGATGCGAAATCTCAACTTTCATCAAATGTCTGCTACAGTGCCTCACAAAATCACAAATGTTTGAATCAAATTAGTTTCGACAGAAGCACTGTCAGATGGTTTGAAAGTTAACTGGAAATCATAAGCAGAGCGCAACATTGGGCAGCAGTGCTTGACCAAGAAAGGCATTTATAAGCATGCTTCCACAGGGATTAACATTAGACTCCATTTTATACAGCATCTCTGCTGAAGCATCTGGAAGAACAAATAAGTAGCACATTAAATTTGTGAATAGTAATTGCATAGAACAAAGAGGAGCCGGTTGGAACCGAGCGTATGACCACATAACCACCTGCAATGCAACAAACTCACAGTATTTTTAACTGGTACAAAAACATAATGGCAAGAAAAATAGCGGGAAAATCAGTAAAAGAAAAAGAGAAGCCTTGCCATTTGGCCAGCAGAATAGCAGAACCATGGCTTAAAGCCATCTGTTTTCCAAACAAGTTGCCATTCTCCTGGGCAGAGTAGATCAGATCACATGAGACATTCTCCCGAGCAGAGTAGAGAAGATTACAGGGTACATGATTGCCATTTATGAAGTGTACCATCATTCGGTAAGAGCTGGCCATCTGAAGACTAGATAGATCTCAGTAAAGCCAAAAAGGTTTAAAGAAGGGTCTCTATATTTATTACATCCTGGGAGGATTTCCTCATTAATTAGCAAGTGATTTTCTCTGAGCAGCAAGCAAGGTGGAATGCAATAAAAGCTGACACTTGCAAATGCTAGCAAGAAACAGATGGTCCTGCTCTCAGTCAGGGAGACAAGGCTATGGATTTGAGTCTCAATCTGTAAATACTATCCCCTTTCTTTTGCATTGTATTAATCTGGAAATAAGGTTCCCGTAATATAATATAGTCTACGCATCACACTTACGCTGACTTTACTGCTCTCCAATTCACCTTCTGTCAAGTCTGTAGCTGAAATACACAAATTTTCCTTTTATTTCTGTCCGCTGTCAATATACTTCAGGTTTTACACATATCAGAGGAGTCTTCAGTAACAGCCTGTGATCTGTTCTGCACAGCCAGTCTCACAGCTGATCAAGCTGTTTGATAAAACACAATTAATTTCAGGTCCTAATTCCCTTTATCAACTATAAGAAAACACTCCACGCTATAAAATAAAAAGCCTTAAGTAGTACCTACAAGGTATCAGATGTACAAATGAGAGATTTGTATCCCCTGCTGTAATGTAAGGGTCCAAGTGCATAAAGATGCTTTGCAACCTTTCCCTGGCAGGGTTTGGCTGCTCAAGGCCTGCTCAGACCTGGCACAGTGGTAACTTTGGATCCAAATGCTGAGAAGAGCCACAGGGGGGAAAGATAGAGGAGAGATCTTGGCTGGGGCCTCTCACTCTTGGTTCAGAAGGTCTCTGTAAGCTCAGGGAGGTCACGTCTCCACCTGGCCCAGCATCATCCTTGGCTCCCAGCTCACCTGCCCTTTCAGAGCAGTCTGCCCTCCCTGCTCCCCAGCATCTAACTTTTTTACCCCTTACCAAGGTAGAGCACCTGGTGTTCAGTTATGCTTCACATTAACAGGAGCTAAGTAACCTCTGCTCATTTGTAATTAAAGTACATGGTTGCTAATACAAACTATTCCCAAACCCTGCACTGTAACGAACACTGGCCCCAGGGCCATCATCAGTAGCTGAACTCAGGCAGGAGACCATCAACGCAATGAGTCAAAATAAGAGCTACAGTGGATATTACCACTGATATTCTGGGCAAGCTGTCTGCCTCACACCTGCCCAACGCCCACCCTAACCCACTGGTGCCATACACACAAAGCACCAGCCTAGTGACACCAAACCCATGAAAGCTGCAAGTGCTGAGGTCCTGCTGCTTCTCAACTACAAGCCATGCAATGCACAGAATGGCACGTTCTCATGGGTGATCTGGAAAGAGGAAACAGAAAAGGTCCCTTCAGGCCAGCAGTACTGAACTCCAGAGGCTGCTCTGAGATATATCAACGTCAGTTATGATTGTGGGCTCATAACTGGCACACTGGTCACCACATTTCATTTGCTTTTCTTTTCTAAATGGGGAGGGAATGGGAGATGCTACCCAATAGGAGAGGAAGTGCACCCAGGCACACTATGTGCAACAAGGTGAAATGCATGTCACTGGTTACTACCCTAATCCTATCCATACAGCATAACTGGTTTAAGTGAAAACCCCAGTCTCGTGATCAACGGCAAGTCCAATTGGTGGCACTAGTAACATCCCTCACAGACAGATTTTTGAGTCAATGCTATTTAAAATCTTCTTTAAAGACATCCTCAGCAAGTTCGCAGACACCAAACTGAGACCAGCACTTAAAATTCTGATTTGATGTTTGCTTTTCACCCCCCTCCACTCCCCCTGCAGGTAATCAAACACCAGAACAAGGGCCAGGTGGGTGTAGAAGCTTTATCCTTGAAGATAACTAATACTCAACTAATCAAAACTCTGAGCAGCCTGATCCAAGCTGGTCTTGCTTTGAGCAGGGCATCTCTGAACCTACGTCCCCCACAGGTCCTTCCCAATCAAAGTGATTTTACAACAGCATTAGTTAATATATCAACACCAGGGCCTGCGCTTTTGTAAACCCTCTATGCAATATTAATAGGAAGTGTGGTAGAAACCTGAACATCCCAAGTAGCACCCTATCCTCAGGTTTCTTTTTTGTTAAAGTAACTAGCTTCTAACACAAACTAAACGAGACTTTACTCAACACTAAGCTGTAATGAACAGTCTAACAGGCATAGAAACTTTCTTGGGCCACCTTGCCTCCCCTTAGTAGCAATTGTTATGATGACATTTTAAGCTCAGTAGCCTCTTTCAAGGCAAATTATGCAAACTATACAGGTTGTCCTCAGATTTAGGTGCAAACCTTAGGTCAGCTATTTTACAGATTGAAAAAAAAACCCACACAACCAAACCCTTGATGGCCAGCATCAGTAATTACTTATCTAACTAAAAGCACATTTCCCCCATGTCCTGAATGCTCTAGAGATTGTCTGCCCATGGTTTTTGTAAGCAGACTAATCCTCAGTCTGCCATTCTTTGTCCACACTAGTTCATTCTGCCAAGATAAGACTTGCCTGTAGATGCACCAAATCAGCAGGAACAGAAAAAGGAACCTTTCCTTACAGTAATACTGCTAGAAAAGAGCAAAACACAAAACATTCATATTAGCCAACGTAGAATGAGTAATGAGGGAATAAATAATTTATAATTGGTTACATTACTGAAGTCCATCATTTAGGAATCTTTTTGTTCAGCGGTAGATGTTTTCCTCCCTTAACTATTTATGATGCACAGGTGGAACAGAGGTAAAGGGTGATATATTTGCAGCTGTATTTGGATAGCATAGTTTTGCAACCATTCAGTATTCTACTGAGATTTGAAAGTTGTTAACTCTGCCTGCAAAGAGAAATTACAAGTTCAGTAGGATCTGAGTGTCCTAAAGCCTTGGTTTAACGAAGCCTTCAGCCTATTAACATGATACCAGCTACCAGCTTTCAGAATAAATAAAGTTTGCCTTGCTTTTAAAGTATGTAGCAGCATTATTCATATGAACAGCCCGAGCCCCGCAAAGCATTTTTCTGCTTAGTTGGCAGTTTCCTTTATAAGTAATTATGGTGCTAATGATTCTATTAAAGCAAATAAGCACTTGAAAAACATTCAGGAAATTTATTCTATGCAATGGATCATTTCTCCCTAAGGATGAGGTTCTATGGAAATATGGACCATCAACCTTCCTTATTGATAGAAAAAATACCATACTTTTCAGGATATTAAAGTTTAAGCAGTTATTAGAAAAAACAGAGCTCAACTACTTTCAGTCCTGTGTTCTTTCAATGCAATATTGAAGTGTACCAAATTGAAGCAAATGAAAGCTGCAGCCACTAAAATGTCTCATTAGAAGTTTGCAGCTCCCTGTGTTTTAATGTTGTTTTGCCTTGTGAAGGAGCATGTGGCATCCAAGTTATGCTCCTGAAGTTCCTGCACACCACACAACACTGTGGTGCACTGCAGAGAGGAACCACAGAGGCCCATTCACTAAACACAGAGCCCTTTATAAGGCTGCAGCTGAAACATAACCCAGTTGTAACACACACTAGGACTAGTATCACTACTCAGTATGGAGCCCAGAGGAAAAATAACACCACCACTCCCACCCATAATAAACCTTTGTGGTTTATTAGTGATCTGTGATGTTCAGGGTTCTCTACTCTCATGAGCCTGACTTCAGTGGTAATTAATGGGAATTCCCAAGAACACAACAGGAGCCTCTGAAGGTTATCAGCAGGAAGCACTGGGAGCACAGAAAGCTCATTTCTCCAAAGTGCTTTCTCTTTCAGCTGCAGAGATGCACCTCCCCACACACCTTGAAAAGTCTCCTGAATTTTTTTGAACAAAATCCCTTTGAGCCACCACCCCTGCTTTCTATTTTTCCTTCTCCGTGCTAACCAATGCCTTTCCCCCCATTGTCATTGCTACCTGTAATGTGTTTTATACTGACACACAAAAGCTGGTGACCTGGACAGCAAAGAACAATTACAGATTCACTAGGAATATGCTGTCTTTAAGCTCTGCTATAAAGAAGCCTGTCTAACCACAGGACAAAGTACACAGAACTTACAGGTTTAGATCCCTCCTCAACAGAGGAAACTCAAGGACACCATTCCAAAGAGTATGCTCTAACAACATGCTACCTGGACAAAGGAGAGAAAGCAATGCTTGCACTCGTACAAACTATTCCACATCAAATAGTTACACAATCACTGACCAGCAAGGAGCACAGTAGCCAAGGCACACTAGTAGAGGAAAACAACCTGAATTTCAGTCTTTCCCCTATCCCCCATTTTATTGTTATTTTATATAACTTAGGATTCCCAGTCCCTCTCTCTAAACGTCCCCAAATCCCAAAGTGAAAATACCATACTCACACTTCCTTCTCTCAGCAGCCAGCTGTTCCCATCTCCAAAGAGCATATAGTTGAGCAGTCAGAGCACTCACCCAGATGGGTCAAGCCATCCTCCATAAAGGAAGGAATCAACATTAATCTTCCTATAATTAGTCTTTCCCTTTCGACAGGGGGACAGAAAGCCTACTCTTCTACGTAGGACCTAACAAATACCTACTAGACCAGCAGTCACTCTCAAGACAAGCACAGAGAGACCTCCTTTTGGGAAGCACAAGGAGCCTACAGCCCCAGCTAAAGATTGGGTAACTCAGCACAGATGTGATTTACCTCTCCCTGAGCCAAGCAGCAGAATTTAAAGCACCTGTGGCACTTCAGTAACAAAAACCAAATTCACCTGAAGACATGGGCTCATCTAGGGTTAATACAGCTATAAGGATTTGAACTTTTGACTTGCAGGTCTCATATCTGCCTTCTTGAGGATCTAAGCCCAAGTAAATTCAGAAAGAAGGGAATAAGCCTTTGCTGGGCACCACTGTCTCCTTTCGTTTTTGAAGAAATATTCACTTAGAGCTTGGTGTAAATGTGGGTCAAAGCCCAGCCCCCCAAGGAATAACCACCATCAGCCTTGTCCTGTACTCAGTGACCTTGACAGCTTTACACCACCAATTTTCAATCACAGATGATGGATTAATCAAGGCTGATTTGAACTAGCTGCACTCTGCCAGAGTCTTTGCTCTGATCTTCACGCTGCAGTAACTTTCCATTTTAACTGATTCTGCCAGGGGTGAGGCTGTTAAAACAGCAAAGTTCTCTTTGCCTCCACTCTGCCATGAAAAAGAAAAAAAAAAAGCAATTTTCACTAATACTACTAGAGTATATTTTTACAATAGTGAGAAGACTGACATGACCCAATTTCTGTCAAAAGCTTGTGTGTGCGCATGGCCTCATTAGTTGAGGCTTCAGAAACTGACCTAAAACTTTCAGGTCAGCAGACCAGGCAGCAGGAGGAGAGGGTTTCACTCTCATAGCAGATTATTCATAAGTTTCTCAGCTCTTTCTGTGCAACTTAGAGCTTGCTGCCTTTCAAGGAAAAAAATGAATGCAGTCTCTGGTCTCTATCATGTACCATAATAGCTGACATGTAAATGGATGTCACTGCTTATCCATCACATTTTGTGGAGGCTTGTACATCCCCAAAGCCTAAATCAAAAGCTGGTGTTGGACAGTTTAGTCTCCAGTTCCCAGCACGCACTCACACCCAAGCACATGCTTGCCTGTTAACACCATTTTTAGATGTCAACAGTAGTTGACAGACTGCTCCAAGAGCAGTTTCATACAAAAGCTACTGGACTTAATGTGGTGGAAGGGCAGTGGAGTAGTGTGCAGCCACCTGGAAACCCAAGATCCAGGATGGATGAAGTCGGCATGCCAGCCACAGGGCCAAAGGCTCTGATCACGACCCACACTCCCATCCTGAGACAGGGAACTGCAGAGCACAACCCCAGTAACCCAGCCAGCTCCATTCCACAATCTCAGACAGCTACTTTATTAACGCTGACAAAATTCGCTCACTTCATCCTTGTCTGGGTAAACAGAAATCCTTCCTAAAGCATCAGGAATGATCTCAGTTTCAGATTTTGGTTTGCAGGGCCTGTGCTGTCAGCACAGGAGACAACAGCACCAGATGAAAGGGGCCATCAACTGTCTCTCCTTGTCCTGCAGCAGGCCATCCAGCATTAGACACACTCCTGTTGCTGCTTGCTGGTTCTTTTAAATGTGCTTTGTTTCTCACATCGGGCTTAGCACAAAACAGACTATTTTCCATTACAATCCAGCCTCTCATTCAACTGATAGCTTCTGTCCACTCAAAAATATCTGAGACCACAAGTACCTCCCTGCTGCTAGAGCCCTAAATTAGTGGGTACAACAACACTGTCAGTGAACTGGGGGTTAGTAGTAATTTCACTGACACAGGTGCTTAGAGAATAAGATCCTGAAAGGCTCATGGGAATCAGGAGTACTTACGAACCACTAAATTAAACTGTTCATTGGCCTCCTTGCACAGGCTCTAATTTATGCCATTCTCTGCAGGGCAGCATATAAAGGAGTACCAGCTCTGAAGCTGGCTGGGATTCAGCGCTGGTAAAGCAGCTGCAGCATCACTGATTCCAAGAGAGTGGCTTCATTTCACCCAGTGGACTATCTCAGCAGCTTTCCGGAACTGAACATGGACCTAGCCAACAGATCCCTGTACATATTCCCATTTCCACACATCAACAAAGCTGTCTGACTTTAGATTCACTGATTTTATTTCAGTTTAAATATTGGAGTACATGCCTGAGCACATCAAGAAAGAGCCTGGGCCCTCCATAGCCAACCCTTTCCAACTTTCCCAGTTCCTCCAGAGAAGCTTATAAATTCTCTAGACCATACAGACAAATATTATTTTAATATTATAGAAGTTAAACTACAATAGCTACTAAAACAGCTTTAGTAAAAAATAATCACCAGTATACAATAAGACAGAATATACTAAGGTGGTATGTTTTGAGTGCTAGGGTAGAAGCTACTCTGAAACATGCAATCCTGACAGTGACAGAGCTATGAAGGGACATGGGAAATTTCATCAGAAAAAAAGAAAGGATTAAATGATGGCCTCCATTGGATGAACTTGAATGATGAGGCACCACTGAGCAGCTCTAAGGGATAGCTCCTCCCTTGGGACAGCTCCTCCCTTTGTGACTCAGGCAGGGATCAGAGGATTCTATGAAATGGGGATTCACACACAACCCAACATTCATTCCCTCTGATGCAGAAGATCTGATGTGTACAGCCTCTTCTAGCACATTAACGCAGCCACCCTGTGCCTTTCTTGTCTCATTTGACAGTAGGAGAAACAGTTCGTTAGCATCATATGAGTCTTCATGACAAACATTTGAACTAACGCATCAATGGACGCCTGCAGTCCATTTCTCTCTAATATTTATTATTTCAGGCTGACTGCAGGGATAAGCCATTGATTACATGCAGCTCATGTTTTGAATATTAACTTCCCAACCATAAAGAGCAGAGACATTTCAGTTTAAAAAAGAATTTAGCTTTTAGGACACAAAATAGCAGTTTCCTGAAGAATAAAAAAATACCACTTTAGCAAGCCTTTACTCTGTCCCAGTTTGGCCCTTGGGTTTAGTGCTGAAAGCCAACACCTGAGCAAATGCTGGAATCCCAGCAGCCATATGAATCCAGACAGGTCACTTAATCATGCTGTGCCTACATCTTCTCATAGGAATAACGCACAGCTCCTTCACTGGGGTAATGCAGAGCTGATTTCATTAGCATTCACAAAATGCTTTCTGCCCAGCAGAGGAAAGTATTAGGGAAATGGTAAGAAACTCCACTGCTGGGCTTCTCTTCTAAACTAGCTCTTTTCATAAGTTATGTCCTATCAAGCATGCAAAAATTTCTTAGAACCTTCTTAATCAAGAAAGCAAACATATCCTTATTTGCCAAACACAGGCTTGTAATGATGCGGGAATGAGGCAGAAACTGCACATACATGCCTGAACATTGACATGATCAAGAGATAACAGCCCCATTAATATATCCTCTTGGAAATGACAGATTGCAGCCAGACAAACAGTTGGAAAATTATTAGTGGGGCTCAAATATTTTCTTTCACAAGATGAACTAAAAAGAGGAGGCTTAAAGAATGCTGCAGTAACTCAAGGGAGAAAAGGCACAGTGGTGCTTAAGTGTGCTAAATATGTTCTACACTATCCATCCAAACACCCATGGACCTCAAGTACCCAGAGCAGACATCTAATGGACTGCTGGACAGCTGTAAATAACCAGCTGACCTTGTGCAAGCTCCTTCACCTGCTTCAGACAGAACAAAATCTCAGTCGGTAAAGATAAAAAAGCACTTGCTCCTCAGTAATTGATGCTAGCACCCAGAAATGGTATGGGATCAGTGAGGTGAGCTGCAGAACTGGGAGGAGGAACAGAGCAATCCATAAAACACTTGCCATTACAACACAGGTTACCTGAAGGAAAGCACTGGGGAAACACCAGGATTTGTGTTGGAATCCAATGTAAAGTCAGAATAAAATATATTCCACTGTCAATCTGTGATATAGAAGTGGTTCTTACTCTTACCATAGCACTGACACATTAAAAACTTCATATGATGCTGCTGTATCCTGAATTAGTTTCTTTTCCTATTTTTTTTTCAATTAGAACAGGTTTATCTTTTCAATCATCATTTTTCAGCACCACAAGTCAGCATCCTAAGTCCCATTATTTTTAACTATGTTGACGTTGGGAAATACAGAAACAATCCCATGGTTGTTTCTTTACTTCCAGACTCCACGAAAGCAGCCTGACACATACTGACCCAGGGGCAATGATTTTGCTATACATACTGTCAAGTCAAATGCCTTCAAGTTATTTCAGCTGCTACAGACACTCAAGAGATTATATCTGCATTAGTACTACTAGAGATAATAAACAGTAGTTCAAGAGTTAAAGGCCCAGTTCAAGTCTCAAAAATCATATTGTCACAGAATAATTTGAGTTGGAAGGGTTCTCCTGAGGTCCTGCTCAGAGCAGATTGCTCAGGGACCTGTCCAGCTGAGACCTGGACACCTCCAAGGACAGAGATCTCACAGCCTCTCTATGCACCACTGCAGTAAAAAAGATTTTCCTTATCATTAACCAGAATTTCCTATGTTCCAAGTTGCACCCATTGCCTCTCATCCCATTTCTGTGCACCTATGAGAAGAATTTGGTTAGGTCTCCTCCATATTCTTCAATCAGGCAGTTGCAGACAGCAATAAGGTCTCCTCTGAATCTTCTCTTCCTACAGATATTTTAACTAGTTAATAGTTACGAGACTTCCAGTGCTTTTTAAAACTACATGAACCCATATGAAAGAGGGTGGTCTTCTCATTGTTTGGGTTCCTGTTGTAAACACAAGTGACCATTCCCTTCCAAAAACTACATATTTGGTAGCTCCTTCTCTGTGTGACATGTAAGACAGAGCCCTTTCATTTTTAGCAATGGTTAAGATCGGATTAGCTTAAACAAATGCAAAGCACTTGGATCTTTTCTAAAACAAATTAAGGATCCAATATACTTTATTAGATCTGGGAAATAGAGGGTATTTCTCTAGACTAAAAGCTATATTGCTTCTGTTCTGTGATATTGCTACAGCTCAGGTGCTCAGAATTTGTATCAGCACTTTCCATTATCTTTAAAGTTCCAACATGTTGTAAAGTAAAGCTTTAATTATCTTCTTGTCATTTTACTGTTGCTGATCTGCTACCCATATCGCTGTACTAAGTCACAGAACAGAGACATGACACGGGCAAATACTATAGATGGGGAGTTCTAGGAAAAAAAAAAAAATCACCTTTGTTGCATTAATAAGCTTTCCCCATAAGGCAAACTTGGCTCAAGCTGCTGCAGCCCTGATTTCTAAGTTGTTTGGAATCTGTTTTGATTTTCTGTCTCCTGTTAAATATAATTCTCTTCTGGGCTCTGTTTTATACATTGATTTTTGAGTTGCATCCATATTACACTGGGACCCAAATCCACAGTTCTCTAATTCAGGTTACACAGAAAAGTTTAGACAAATAATTCCCCTTCTTTTTTTTTTTTTTTTTTTTTTTTTGTCATTAGAGAAATACTTTGTCTCTTTGAACAAGGATGGGACACAGACTAGTTACAGCACTATTTGTTCCCACAGTCAAGGATATACATCAGAAAGAGATGGATTGTTGACTTTTTAAGAGTACACTAAAAAAACCTTCCCTTTCTATTGCAGAAACTTACAGTTTAATGAAGTCATCAAACTATTATTTTAAATAGCTCCAGAGTAGCCATCAGTGCTGTACTGAGAGAGAATACAGAGAATCTCCTAAAAAATCTCTTCCGCACAGGCCTCATCTCCAATGCAGCACATGATGACTTTTTCCTCTTAAATAATCACAAGTGGGTCTGACATTTTTATTTCAAGCAGGGCAATTCTTACTGATTTTTATGGCTACTAGATTAGTTTTAGAATGTATTCATCTCAAAAATACATGCAGAGAGCAGAAAGATCATTACCACTGCATGGATCTGGTTTCTATTCCTGGCAAGCCATTTAGGGCTTTCTGGAAAATGCAGGTGCAGACAGACACAAAGTCTCTTACCCCTGCTCTCAGCTGGGTAACACCACTGCTGAAGGCTGTACCTGTGTCAGCACAGCACCATATCCTACCTTATCTGGTTGTATCTTCTCTTAGAAGAAGCTCCTCCAGCTACCTTTGTCTTCAACTGGAATGTAAGAAGGCACCAGCTCTGAGGATTGCAGTTCAAAATTAAATGGTCTTGAGATCATCCCATTTGTAAGGAGCAAATATTATTAACTATTTTTTGGTGTTTTGCCAGATGATGTTCCTCGGAGCTTGTTGAAGTATGTGGTGGGTACAAAATAGAGGATGATACATAAACGTTGAGCACCATTAAAGTGGTAAAGGGGGTTTTTTTGTTCTGTTTTATATAAAACAAAATAAGAATTCTGGCTAGCAGCTGACAATTTCTGCTGCTACAGGAAATGCTGTTTCAAAGGCAATTAAATGTTTGTACCTAAACACCTCTCCTTTACCCCCTTCATTCACAGGGTGTGATACAATAGTTTTGATCTTCTCTTGCATTCAGTTCAAGTAAGTATTTTCAATCACAAACTTCTTTTACATAGACAACCAGGATATTGTCAAGGACAAGAGTCTCCCTCCTGCTTCTCCTCTTCCCCCCAGTTTCTTTCCTTGTGAATGTGCCACAAGATAGAGATGCCCATGGTAGTATTCCACTAATATTAAGAGAGTTGGTTTCTCTCCTCTTAGAAAAGAGCCTGTTAGATACCTGCTAGACAGCTTGCTTGTAAAATAGCCAAGAAATAGCCCAACAGGTTTTTTGGACTTTGTTTTGGTGTGGGTTTGGGGCAAGAGCAAGAGCTCCCTCCTTACCCCTCTTCAAGCAGAGCATAACCTGTATGCTTTTCTGACATACTGCTCATTGTCTAAGTTTACTCATCACGTTGATCAAGGAGGCTGGAGTAGTAAAGGTACTCTCACTGTGCTCTCATTTTCATTGCAGAGATTGCCTTCTCCCCATCACCTCAGATGGAAGCAAGCAGAGCAGTCACTGTGATGTGCTACCCTACCACTGCACGGGGAAAGATGCTTTGTACATTTATTAAGAAGATGGAGTTTTCTATTGCTCCACCACAGCAATTATTTTTGTGTCTCATTATTTCAAACTCTTTCCGCCTCATTATAAAAACACCATTTGCTAGAGCTAAGGTAACTAGCACAACAGCATTTCAAGGCAGCGTGAATTAATCAATACAGCCTCTACAGCTGAGCAGCACAATGCTCCTCTCACGGGGAAGGTGTAGCTTTCATTTCAAGCTGCTCTCCACCTTCCAAATTAAGCACTTTATAAGCCATCTTCTACAAAAAGCCTCAGCTCCCAGGTATAAAAACAAACACATCTGTTGAGAAACAGATGAGAATATAACTGAGAGTTGAAACAACCCATCTCTAGGAGAAAAAATGAAAGAAAGAAAGAAAAAAATTGAGTCAAATGATAGTCGCTACTCCATTTAGAATAGTTAAGTTTGACCTACACACACCTACTATTTTCTGTACAGTGTTCTCAAGCCTCAGGGTCACTTTTTGATCTGGCAAGAAGAAAGGAAGCAAGGGCCAACAGAGGTTTCCTACCCATCCTTGTCACTGCCTAACACCCCACCCAATTGCCAAAGAGCACTTGTTCTGGTACTGGGGTGCTGCCGTGGTGGCACTGACCGCCTGCTCTTCCAGCCACACAACAGCACAAGAGCACACAGCATGCAGCCTGGCACTCACTAGAACTCAAAAAGATAGAGTTTTATTTCCAGGGCCACTATTGACCCAGGAAGCTGTTAAGGATTACAGCTCATGATGTTAATTCAGCTTCACTGAGTGACCTGTGTGGGCTCTACATCAAACATTCAGTCCATTAGCTGTACTTAGAAAAATTTGATATCTTTTTCTTAAAATATCCACTGTGTCTTGTGACTGGTGATAATTTCCACCCCCCTCAAACCCACCCTGAGCAAACCAGACTAGTGGGAGCCAGCAGAGCCCTGGGCTAACTTCTGTAGGAGCTGCTTGCCAAACTCCTGTACAGCCCCACCAACACAGTCATCCTTTGTCACTCAATCACAGCCCCTCTATCCATGCAACTTGCAACTCAGCCTCTAGAGTTAAGAGCAATGTCTTACAGCAAGAAAACTACCCTGGTCCTTTCCACTTCCAAGCCATCATTTCAAGTTGTAGAAGGGGCCAGGCTCAAGGACCGTAGTCCAATAAATACCAGCTCTTTCTAACTGCAGGATTAGGAAATGGGAGCAGCAGCACCAGTCCTTCAGAGCAGGAGGGGTTCCCCCCTTCCCACAGTACAGCACTACAGTCATCTCCTCCTTTAGAAGGGACATAACTAGGAGGTAGTAGCTACCTATTTGTGCCTTCCCATGCTAGAGGGTGGATGTGGCATGGACTTCTGCCTCTAGTGACCACACAGGAGAAAGCAGACACCTGGGAAAACATCATTTCTCCTTTTACTCCCAAACCTTTTTGCCTATTCTGCAGCCAAGCACTAAAGCAAAGGCTTAACACAGCCAGTGTTTTCTCTAACAAGAGGTCTCCCCCGCTTGCTTTTGTTCAGCTGTGCCATGCACAGATCTGATTTGGGGTCTTTTAGAAAGCCCACACAGAGCTGACAGAGGTAGAACGAATGCTCTGAATAGGGAAGTTTTTTGCATTTTTTTAAATTTGCTTTGTGGGAATCCTCCTCATAGACCAAGACTAATATTGTGCCAAGAGCCATATGCATACAACACTGCAGCTCATTTTGTGTCATGCTGCTAGTTTTCCAGGGTAATTTAATGCATGGGATGTTATCATCAGTCTTTCAGCAGCAGATTTCAAGCAGTCAGAAAGAAAGCGCTATTCTCACATGTATTTTACATGAAGACAAAGAACACTTCAAGTGAAAAAATAGAAAAAGCTAGGCCTCTTATTTGGTCCAGGATCAAGAACTGATGAAGATTTTGTAACAGCCAGAGGAGGAAGTAGTCACTGCTCCACTTGTCTCCAAGTCAGTCCTGAAGGAAGGATTTCATCAGAGGAGAGACAGTCCCCAGCTCTCCATTTCCTCCAACAGCTGCCTGTTAAACAGCTGCAGGAGGCTCCAGATTTTTCTACCATGTCTTAACTTCCCAGTATAGACACCTTTGTATCCTCGCCTTTCCAACATCTTTTTCAGAACACATCTGCAAAACATTTTGACTCCTTCACCCTTAAAAATGGAGGTTGGATAATTGTGGAAGTCACCACTTCTTTGAGCATTCGTCTAGATTAGTGTCGCATTTTTGCAGTTGCTTATCTCAAATATTTTTGTTGCTTTTCCCATTTTTTTTTAACACCATTGATAACATTGCAACTGGGCAGTAATCCCTCATGCCTGACTCTTAGTACGCATCAACCCAGCATGAGCACAAACGCCAGAGCAATGCACATGGAGGGAACAGAGCTCAGCATGCAAAGCCCCCTCGCAGGACTGCTCCACCTTGCAGCATGGACACAACCACCTCATCTTTGGTTAGCTGGGTCAATTCTCCAGTTCCAGCCTGAGAAGGACCAGAGCCCATAGTGACATCTCCTCCCACCACGCTGGGCTGACACCTCCTCAGCAAATGCGCTTTGCTCTGCAAGTGCAGAAGAGTAGCTTCTTCAGCTGAGGAAAACGTGCTGGGCTTGCTGCAGAGCTGAAGTAGCGCAGACAGGCGCAAATTCTGTGGCTGCCTGCCAGCACGCAGCACGGTGACTGCAAATGCACAGCACTGTCCTCCCATGGCCGAGTTACACAGCAAAGGCAGAGAGCAGGAGCAGGCTGGTACCAGCACAACCCATTTGGTCTGAGAACAGCTCACAGAGGGATAGCCTCAGCCACAACCTGCCTGTAAGCTGCAGTCTGAGCAACGCTGCCCTAAGAATGGGAAGCATCTATGTAGCACATTAATACTCAAGGACACGCAGGCACACACCAGGCAAGATATCTGTCCTGCTAGCAACACAGTTCCTGACGCTAGACAACATGAGAGCTACTAAGCTGAAATCCAATTTTAATCCCCTTGTTGAGTGAGTTCGCGTAAGTTCACATGGGAGCTCTCTATCATTGTTATAGATCTCATCTCCTGAGACAAGGTGAGGCCAGTAAATCAACAGAAGTATCGTTACTAAACCATAGGAGAAACGCGTGTATTGGGGCTGAGTTGGTTTTCTAACTACAGCTTTGATTCACCTATTTTTCTCAAGCCTGTCTCATCTGTCAAGCTTTCCGAATCGGTACCTTTTCAATGCCTAGCTGAGCTATAAAGCTTCCACTATTCCTTATTCAGCTTAAAGTAGCACTCAAGACTCTACACTAAAAACTGTGGTGTCACACAGAGAGAATAGATACATTTAAGTTTAATGCTCACTATAGCTAACAGTCATTTATGTTAATAGACGCTTTTGTTTCTTGGAATTAATCTTCCTCTGGGATTTTTTTTGGTAGCATAAATCAGGACGGGTTATTTTCCTTACAATTTAGAATATTCTTCTTTTTCAGATACTAAGAGCAGAGAAAGACAATCACAAGCAATCGAATTACCATATCCTAATGAACTATCATTTGTCAGCTGAGTCAAAGTGACTATGCCTTGCATGTAGCAGGTAAACATCAGAAAGGCTTAAGGAAAGTTATTAAAGGCAGTACATTGGATTCTGCATTTGCAGAAGGCTGAGAGAGCACTGTTTAATTGCTTGGAATTGTTAATATGCTTGTTAATTGATAATATGTTAATTGTTAATAAAATAATATCTATATGGCATATTAACAATTCCCACTTACAGCCACTTGCCTCCAAATCTCCATCAACTGCGATGTCCTTACTCCACATTTTCATTTCAGCCTTTTCCAACTCTCCCTGACAGTTCCTGCTGAATTTCTCACTGATCACTGAGTGCTGGAGAGCGAGACATATTCCTGTGCAATACAGGTTTCTGGACCACCAGCAAAGGGGCATGAAGAGGCTTGCCTGGTGGCCTGAGAAGCCAGAGGGCAGCTCTATTCTCAGCTCTGGAAAAGATGTTTTGACAT
>JAVSBS010012788.1:0-11177 GCA_033124195.1 Coracias cyanogaster | reverse complement strand
AAGAATTTCTTCCTAATATCTAACCTAAATCTACCCTCTTCCAGTTTCAGGCCATTCCCTCTCATCCTATCACTATACTCCCTGATAAAGAATCCCTCACCAGCTTTCCTGTAGGCTCCCTTGAGGTATTGAAAAGTAGCAATAAGGTCTCCCTGGAGCCTTCTGTTTTCCAGGCTGAACAACCCCAGCTCTCTGAGTCTGTCTTCACAGGAGCCAAGGGCTTCTGACAAGAGCTGAAACCTCCTCTGCCATCACCCTCAGGAGAGATTAAAAACACTCAACTTCTTGCAGAGAAATCTGTCTACATTCAGCCACCAAGTTCCAGGATAGGATGCACATGTGTCATAAACAAGGGAGAATCAAGGTCACCTATCCTACAGAGAAGTATTTCTATTAATCAGAATTATAAGTCCTTCACTGACAAATACAGCAAATCTGTTAGTTGACCTTGAGGGGAAGGTCACCTTCTAAGAAACTTACACTCCTAAGACTCTAAATTAGTGCAGTTAAAAAGCCTCACAGGCTTTCGTGTCCTTGTCACTTCTTTGAGCCAAGTCACACTTGGTGATGAAGCGCTAAGCACGTTAAGTTCCATGAAACTCACTGTCCCAGCTGTATTTCTTGCTGAATTACATCATTTCTTAAAACTGTTATTTTTTAGTGATTGGAATCTTGCAGAAACCCTGGATATAAGGCTGAAGGCACCTCATGGATCATTGAATCCAGCTTCTTTTTCCTGAAATTCTGCCATATAATCCCACTTACAACACTTGCAAATTCAGGCTTTAAACTAGCAAAGTGGCTTGTTCCCAGTGCTCTGTGGATATGGCTTTTCAACATAGTGCTTTGATGCTTAACCAGTTCTGCTGTGTTTTTAGCAAGTTTTATATAATACTTACTCTTTTTACAGCTCTACCTGCAAAGTACTACAAAAGATTCTCTGTTAAGACTACCACAATAAACCTGCTGACTCCATAATACAAATACAGAGTAATTCCAGGTCAAACCTTTAATCAAAGAGACCTCTCTAAGCTGCTTCTCACCCTTATTAAAGAGATTTACAAAACCGTGAAGGCAGTTGGAGAGTTAATGATGTGCCACTTTAAAAGGCTCCATTAAGATTTGGGTATTTTTATCTTTAAAAAAAAAAGCATTTGCAGATTATAACTCTAAGGAGACAATTATAAGAGCATTCTGAGAGTCTTTTCACTTGATCTATAAGGGGTAGAAATAGTACAGCAGAGTATAGGAAAGAAAATACACTGCCTAAGCCTTTTTCTTGAATAGGATCCTAACTAGCCACATTGCAGCTGCAGTGAAGTGTCTTATGTTCCTGTGATTTATTACTATAAGGGCCACATCATCTGCCAAAGTGTGCTTGTAAGAAATTAAATGGTTTCCAAAGGAAACATTAGAATAAGGCAGATTTTAGATTTGCATCTTTACCCTGATTAATGTCTATGAAGCTCCTTTGAAAACTTTTGTATCAAACACAAATAAAAAATCATTGCCAAATGTAGTTTGAATTTGGGAAGGTTTCAGGAAGGAAGCCCAGTTACCTGCAGAAAGGGGTGAAGAGACTGTTTACAGGCATGAGAACACACAATAGTACTGAAAGAGAAAGGAAGTGGCAGTCTTCCAAAACGCTGCGCCTTGGACCAAATTGCTTTCTGTCTAACATGATGAGTTGTTCACAGGCCTGAGTTATTCCGTTACCTTTTTAGCCCAACCTTGGACACCAAGCTTCAAATCAAATGTAAGTAACAAATTAAGGGCTTGATCCTGCACTTTCACTTCAACTTGGGGAGGAGGAGAGGTATAAAGACCTATATTAATGCTGATCACAGTGGTATTCCTGATGGACTTCCAGAAAAATCACCAGAGAGCTCCCACAATTAGCTCAGAAAATGAAGCAGCAATATTTCCATTGACCCCAACAGCACTCAAGAACCTCAGAGTCAGCCTTTCAAGACATTCATTTACATATGAGCATTTCTGTCAACTTGTATCGATTTCTCAGTTTCAAAGGGAAAGAAATTCAGGCTCACAGGTTATCTCTTACTACTATTTGTTCATAGTTGTAAGACTCTGCTCTGTTGTGCTGTAAGTCAGGAAAACTGAGTAGTACAACTGTAAAGAAGTCCCAGTACTTCCATCACAAAGACCCTGGGAACATACAGTATGAGTCTGTTGCGTTTATTTGACATTAAAGCATGGAAAGAGGCAAAATAAAATACAACTACATGGAAAAGGAAAAATATGTAATAATTTAAACAGATTGGCAAGATATAACACCAGGTATTCTGTCATGAATGCCCAGAAGTTTACTACTACTAGCAGACCAAAGAAGCCTCTTGATCAGTATCAGTTTGGCTCCTATTGTACACGACACCAAAACACCAGCAGTGAGAAAGGACTTGCATCTTGCTGGCCCAAAGAGGTGACGTGACTTTCAGATGTGTCAGGGAGTTGCTCCCAGCAAACTGCTGTTGTCCCAAATAACAAACATTCTAATAATTGCTCAGTTTCATTTTCTAGGCTAGGAATTGAAAAGCACAAACCGTTGCCAGGAGACACTGGGAACAAAGCAGCTTTGGTCGTCAATGCCACAGAGGAAAATTCTCCCCTGAGTTTATACACTCTTCAGAGGGGATGTGAAAAATCCCAGGGAATAATCAGATGCATGAACAGTTGGAAATTTGTAGCTAATAATGCAAAGAGAAGGACTTGTTGAACAGGGTCTTCCCACCTTTATCTGTATTTCTTCTAGAGAAGCTTTGCAGAGCTTCCACAAGGGATTACTTCTGATTTTACATCTGCAACTAATAGCACCCTCCTATAAGCCATGAATATCTCCATCCGCAAGTTACACAGCACAAGTTACATCACCTCAATCCATTTGGTTTAGCACCAGCCTACAAAAGGATGACCCATAACCATTCAGTCTTCTGCTTCCTTCTCTCATTTCACAGTCAAAGCAAGCACTTCACCTAAACTACTGCAAATTCCCTTGGGGAGACAGGATCACATTATGATAAAGCCCATCCGATTTGTTTTAAAACTCTAAAATGTCAGGATCAGCCCATAAGAATCCTTCCAAGTGTATGGCATAGTTCTCTTCCTATACGTTATTTCTACAAGCCCATTCCAGTCACCATGTTCCAAAGCCTTTCCCTCAAGCAGAGAAGCCAGGTAACACATGAGAACCCTCAGAAAACATTTCTGACAGCTTCTTTGACAGATGTTCAACACATGCAGTTGACAGTATATTTTTTAACTGCTTAAGATTAATAATTAAAACTGATTCAGCACTGAGAATCTTCTAACTTAGCTCTGATCAGGAAAAATCATGTTCAACTATGAGATGACTAGTATCATTAAAATTCTATTTCAGAGAACCGCAGTTAAGTGATAATTTTGCTCTTCATATTAGGAGAAAGGATTAATAATTGAATCCAAAGACCTAGTTATATATTTTGGTGGGTTTATTTCCTAATAGGAAGAATGACTTGAGCAGAAATCCATTAAAATTTTTAGTATTCCCATGCTAGTCTGATTCTAAGCTTTTCCATTAAGTAGCACAGTCATAATGGCATTAAACCACTTAAGCAGCAAAAACAGCACATAATTATCACTTCTAATTCAATCTTTTAGAGTGTGAAAAGATACTGTACATCACTGACAATTCACACTTCTAAAGAGATTTTTCTATTTCTTCATAGCAGCTTCACAGCCCCTTGTACTGATATAACTGACCCAAACGTATATTTTTTTCTCAAGAAAAATTCCTCAGAATAATGAGAAAGTAAAAGAAAGCCAAGATGAAAGAAGGTGTAGCAATCAGCTACTGCTTTATTCTCACCTTAAGGTAGATGTTTAGCTACGAGTGGGAACTAGGGCACCAGTATCCACGTATCAGCATATCAACATTTGAAACTCTGAGTGTAGCCCCAGAATTATGAGCATGTTAAATATCACACATATTTTTAAAAGTCCCTCACAGAGAGAATAAAGCACATGGAAGCTCTGTAGGAATGAGGGGAGAACAGAGAAGACTATGCAGCACGTAGCATCCCATCAACAGACCCCACTGTATTTACCCCCTGGGACCACTTTCCCTTGGGAATTTGGAAGTGTGACATCTTATCTGTACCTGCTGTGCCAAGCAGCAGTGACAATGGCTTGTCCGCTGCCACCAAAGGCCTGCTGGGAGGTGCAGCTGGTGTGAACAGAACCAATACTGGCCTTGCACCACTGCCATCCTCGCTGCCAGCACTGCAGGGAGCCAGAAGCAACACTGAGGATTGAAGGGTGAGGGATCCCCCAGGTGCCTTTCTCCTGGTGCTCCTTCCCATACGATTAAGCCTCTGGCACACTGTAGATACTACCATAGCGCTAAGGAGCAGTGGCACCTTTGCATTTTTCTATATTTTAAAGGGAACCATAAAGGCCAAAAAAAGCAGAGCGCAGGAGTGCTGTGGTTTAGCTGTCAACAGCAGTGCCTCTGCTAAAGGCTGCAGCACAATCGCTGCAGTAACAGAAGGCTGTGCAAGTCAGCAGTCTAAAAACAGCCCACTATTTACAAACCAAACTGAAGGAAACCAGACAGCTCGCTAGGACTGGCCAAGATGAGACAATTCAGTGCTGTGAGTCCCTGTGAGACAATACAGCACTGTCAATGTGTGTTTGAAAGAGGCTAAAACCTGACACATCGACTGGTCTCAAATGCAGCAATCTCAGACCGTGTGCGCTCTCCTCTTCCGCCTGCAGTCTGTGCTACTCCCAGCTCACACGCGCACGCTATTAGCACTGCTTACATCCCTGCTTCACCCGAAAGCACAAAGCTTCTACATCTGCTCGCAATGCAGAGTGACAGCATCCCCTCCTAGGCAGGACAAGCTCTCTCTTTCATGGGTCCTCGGCTAGCTGGTAGAGATGAAATATTTCTTCCTCCACCCCAGGACGGGGCGTATAAAGTTCATGGTACATCTCCTCTCTGCTAAATCAGATTCACAGCTGCAATACAGGGCTGTGAGTTGCTGGTCCAACATTAGTAATAACTCCAGTTTGTTGCTAACACGTATCTAGCAGACATTTTTGCTTTGCCTCTGCACACACAGCTCCAGAGTCTCCTCTTCCAACATCAGTAGTGGAAAGCAAATGTCTGCTTGGGGAATCTGATACTTCAAAACCTCAGCTGCCTTGGCAAACTGAAGGGATGTCAACATTTGGTACAAGGAAGAATCTCTTGGAAGCAACTGACATTCAGGCCTGTCAAATGCTCTGCTATTTTCATCCTTCCCCTTCCTCCTCTTCCCTCAGTGGGCTAACGTCAACAGAACTTCACAGATCTTTCCATCTAGTAACAATAACTATCTACTCACCATAATGCCTTTTACAATAAATACCATGCCAGAAGTTGTTGTGTATCTCCAGGTTGCAGGTAACCAAACTGAAGCAACATCTAAAGAAGATTTTCTCAGACACTGGACCAGAACTCCTGTAAACCAAAACACAAACCTAGTCTTGAGCTCAGGCTCCACAAACTGCCCATAAATCACATCAAAATAGTGCCTGAAGAGCAAGGGTTCCTTTCTGGCTTCTCTGCATGCCACAGGGCTGCCTTTGTCACTGCTGCTCGCAACGGTGCTTCTTACCTATGCAATCTGAGCCTGAAAAAACATAATTTGAGACCATAGTTTTCTGCAGGGGCCCTTTTTCAAATAACCTCAGACTGACAAAAGCAAGCTCCTTAAAGATGCAGCACAATCACTTCATCACTGTTTCATACATTTTATTTTAAAGGACTATTAAGAACCCATTCTTTCTGACAGAATTCTATTTTCATCTCTACTTTTTTTTTCCCCTTTGGGAGCTTGAAAAGTAAGATTTCTCTATCTCTGCTTTTTTTTTTTCCTGTCTGTTTTTATTTGATCAATGATGATTCTTTTTCTCCTGTGCTTCTAAGAGAGTTGACATTAAAATGTCTCGTTCCTATTCTCTTTCTGTTGTATTTGTGCACGGGAGCCATTCACAATGATGTCAGCTCAGCTCTGGGCATTGTCTCTGCTAGTTCAATTCCAGCTGAGTTGCTGGAGCTAGCAGGACATTAGCATTCACTTGATTGATTTAGCACACCCAGAGAATAAGATGAGGTTTGCATTCAGCTACACATATTAAAAACTGAAGAAATTATAAAGCAGTCCAAAGTTGGTAAGTTCTTTTGGAGTCACACATCTTCTTCTTCTCATACATCTTCCCGTGCTTGAGGGCACCATTTAAATAATGGTTAGTTCAATGCCAAGCCCTTCCTTGACAGTGTTCATGGATGAAAGAGGAAAGTGATTTCAAACTATTGTTTAACACAGTTAATCAATTTAACAGATTCCAAGACTAGATCATATTATGTATTATCTCCTATGAAATGTGGGCTATTAAATTTCACCCTGTAATTCCAGTATTTTATCCAACAACTGGAGAGAACGCTTTTTAAGAGGTAAATACTTCAACCTGAGTTTTGAAATCTGTATAAAAAAATTAACACTGTATCTCATTGGCTTTAAAACTTCATTCCTTTATCCAGCGCCTACCCCTGTGACAAGGTCTTGGCTGTGTGCACTTGCTCAGGATGCACATGATCTATGAAGAATCCACGTCCTCCCAGATTCCAAATTTTGAGTGTGAAACTAAGTGAAAAAGAGGATGCAGGGCAAAATTTTCCAAAGAGGGGGCTAAAGTTTGGCTCCAGAAGCCATCCTCCTCCAAAAGAAATGCTGGGCAGAGCAGCTCCCTGAAAAGTGAATGAAGGAATTTGGCTTTACCGACCTGCCAACCAGAATCCCCACCTCACTGGGGATTAGACCTCATATGACTTTAGAACAAGGATTCCTAAACCTATTCAAACAATAGGATTGAAGATCTCAGCAGACATGTCTGTTCAGTTGTGCACTTTACGGGCTGAATGAAACAATGGAAGTAACAAAACAATAATAGCTGGCCTCTGCACTGTCCCTGTTGGCTTCAGTAGGAGTTCAGTTACTCAAGATGAGAGTTTGCAACCTTCAGACCATAACCATACTTGACCACCTCTTCTGATGGAGTCAGATGGACAGGTGGAACTTGTGTGTTTTCCGGTAGCTCCAGCATGATAAATATATGGGTGATGTGACAACAAAGTCAGCTGTCCCAGTTCAACCACACCTCTGCATTTCTCATCATTTCAACAGTACCTTCTGATGAGGGGTTCCTTTGATACAGCATATAGCTCAACTGGTGTTTTCACCTCCCAGAAATGTCTGCAATAGCTCATCTCCAGCTTCGATTACCCGTTGTGAATGTTTCTGCATGGCTCTAGACCAGCCTCTCTGCTGCAAATTACATAACAGAGAGATAGATGAGCCTGTTTCCAAGAGAGCGGATGGTCATTTGTGATCATTAACAAGCAGTCACTGGAAAAGATGACAACTCATGTGTCAGCTGAAACATTTCGCATTAATTGGGACAGAGTTCCTATCAAATATGTTTTGATAATAGCCAATCTCTCATGGACATTTTGGACCACACAGTGAGAACATAATGTTTGATGTCTCTCCTTGGAGGCAAGAAAGAGCATCAGAAGGCAAACGCAGCTGCAGGCCATGAGAAAAGACAAACAGAGAACAGCAGGGGATCCGCTGTCTGTGGAGACAAGCAACCAGCCACAGAGCTCCTCAGCTCTGTCAGCAGTTTGGATCCCAGCACAGGTCTGTAGGTTTCAAAAGCTGCAGCTGCAGCTAGGTTTGAGAGTGGTAGAGATTCTGTGAAGGATCTGTAGGACATAAGCAGTGAAGCTGCAGCTAACAGATATCTCAGGGGACAGTGAGTCAGCACACAAAGCTGAAATCTGGATGATACTCTGTGTGAACACATCACTGCATGTTTTCATAGAGAAGTAACACACAGCCATTTGCGATGATCTTAGAAGAGTCACTTCTCCTGGTTGATTCCTACCATGTGACTAAATATCTCCCTTGGCTTTCCTCACTTCACTTCCATCTTGGAGCTGGCCCTCCTTTGGTTATGATATTTGGCTGGTTCCCAACCCACACACTGGAACGACTTCAAACAGTTGTATCTCCTGAAGTTCTTAAAAAGTTTCTTGTAGTAATTTGAGAGGGGTAGTTCTCAGGAGTAAGTCTCTCCAAATGAGCTCTAACTCAAGAACACAACAATGGCTCTTGTGAGAGCTTTAACATTACCGTGCCATTTAAGTCCTTTCAACACCAAGCCACAATTTCAAGCCACACAGAAGCCAGAAGAGTCTCTTCAGGCTTGTACCATGCTTTACCCACGGCTTAAAACTTTCTCTTCACTGATCTGCTGCTAGACAAAAGCAGTGTTGAAAATATATTAAAGCAACAGTCAAGATCTGTAGCCACATTAGTCATTTTGTCAGAGCCTTGGAAAGAACCTCACCGAAGTCAAGCAGGAAAACAATTTGTTGAAGTATCAGCTGAAGCAGTGAATCGCAACTCATTCAAGTCTCTCTAAAGTCCATGATCAAGCAACTGCTGAAGCCCTAAAAGCCACAATTGATTCTGCAAACAGAAGACACGTAAAATAAACTTTGAACTGTTCTCCAACCTCTGGTATGTGACAACAACCTGAGTGTCCACCTATTTATACTTTAGAAGCAGCCAAGTGGGAAAAGATAGGATGAGTGATGCTTCCTTAGCGCAGTAACAGAACTACCCGACAGTAGAAACTGACAGTGTGTAACCGGGGTTTAGTTCCACGGAACGGAGCCATTCTGATCCAACCAAAATTGCTATTTTTTTACATTTTTACCTGAACCACGAGAAATGGTTCCCCAGGCTCAGAAGCAGCAAGCAAGCAATGTTCTTACAGATCTTTTTGCCAAAGATAACATCATGAAACTTTGATGTCTACAGTAAAGCCATGTGCCTAAAAAACCCTTACCCGAATAACCAGGGCATCGGGGGAACCCAGCCAGCTGCCAGAGTCCAGAGCAGCTCAGTTGTAAATTGACTTAAATAAAACCAACTAAGTTCAGCCAACCCAAGCATACCTTGCGATATAGGGAAAACCTATATAGGACTTTATCCTAACCACTGTGTTGGCCTAAGGCTATGCTATGATCAGCTAATAAAGAGATAAACCATGTAAAACCTTTTTTTTTTTTCCCAAGAGGCTGGTGAAAAAAGGGATCAAACTGTTGTTCAGCAACACTCCTTCAAATCAGGTGTCAATTCTAAGTTCTTGAGAGATGATGTGTATGTAGAAAGCAATTCTGGCATACTTCCGGAGCTCAGGAATAGTTATCACTAAAGAAAGGAAAAGGTTAAACTAGCAGAAAAATATTTTTACTTTACTCTTTAAAAATTAACAAATCTTGTGCGTGTGTTGTGCTTTATATGGTGTCACAGGGGGAACAAATGAAAAGTAGGATGCTTCCAGCAGTTTATTGTATTGCTTCATAAATTTCATAGAATTATAAAATTGTTTAGGTTGGAAAAGACCTTTAAGATCATCAGGTCCAACCATTAACCCAACACTGCAAAGTCTGACACTAAACCATACCCCACAGCACATCTACAAGGCTTTTCAACCCCTCCAGGGCTGGAGACTCAACCACTCCCTTGGGCAGCCTGGTCCAGGGCTTGGCAACCCTTTCAGTGAAGGAATTTTTCCTAATATCCAACCTAAACCTCCTCTGGTCCAACTTGTTTCCTCTCATCCTATCACTTGATCCTGGGGAGAAGAGACTGACCCTTACCTCACTACAACGTCCTTACAGGACACTGTCCAGAGCGAAAAGGTCTTCCCTGAGCCTCCTTTCCTCCAAGCTAAACGCCCCCAGGTCCCTCAGCCGTTCCTCACAGGACTTGTGCTCTAAACCCTTCCCCAGCTTCGTTGCCCTTCTCTGGACACGCTCCAGCACCTCAATGTCCTTTCTTGGAGTGAGGGGCCCAAAACTGACGCCAGGATTCGAGAGGCAGCCTCCCCAGTGCTGAGTCCTTGCCCTAGTCCTGCTGGCCACACTATTTTTGAAGCAGGCCAGGACCCCGCTGGCCTTCTTGGCCACCTGGGCACACTGCTGGCTCATATTCAGCTGGCTGTAGACCAAGACCCCCAGGTCCTTTTCTGCTGGCCAGTTTCCAGCCACTCTCCCTCATGCCTGTAGCGCTGCAGGGGGTTGTTGTGACCCAAGTGCAGAACTCAACACTTGGCCTTGGCCCATCGATCCAGCCAACCCCGACCCCTCTACGTTTAGGGCGGCATACACCATCCCCACAGAATCACAGAATGTCAGAATCATAGCATGTAAGGGGTTGGAAGGGACCTCTGGAGATCAAGTCCAACCCCCATCAGCAGACTTGATCCTGGATATGGTTTAAGGCTGGTTTTGCCTTTCCTTCACCATCCTATCCCCATTTATACACCTTCCTATTTAAAAGCATTGAGTTTGTGCAAGAAACTTAACCTGCTTCCTCCATTAGGCACGTAAATACATTCACAGATCAATACAGTGAGGGATCTGCCGAGCAGGCCCCGCAGGCACTCCTGCCTCGCCCAGGGCAGCAGCACCGAGGCAGAGGCCCCCACAGCCCGCTCTTCTCCGTGACTCCGGGCTGCCTCGCGGGCCCTTCCCCGCACCACGTCGGGGCCTCCCCGCCTCGGCCACCGCCCGTCGGGGCAGCCCCTCAGACCGCTGCCTAAGGGCGAACCGCACGCTTCGGGGAAACCCAAGGGCGCCGAGGCAGCCTCGGCCCTGCCCCGGCCCCTGCCCTCCGCCGCCAGCCTCCCTGAGGGCCCCTCCGCACCCTCCCGCCCCGCCGGCCCTGACGGGCCGCTCGCCCGCGGTGAGGGGCCGCCGCCGTGAGGCAACGCGCGGAGAGAGGCTGCCACGAAAGTGGGGGCAGGACACGGGGAGGGGTGGGCAGGGCAGGGCAGCGCAGGGCAGCGCAGGGCAGCGCGGCAGCGGGGCGCGCTGTCCGGCGGGACCGGCACCGGGCGTGCGCCGCGAGAGGGAGGCCTCGCCGACAGAGGGCGCCCGCGCACCAAGGAGTGGGCGGTGCCCAGCAGGGCCTCGCGCGCGCTGCTTCCGGCGGGGAGAAGGAAGGGGCGGGGCAGCGGCGCGGCGCGCTTCCGGGGCGGGGTGCGGGCGGCCTGGCCCG
>JAVSBS010012787.1:64210-92482 GCA_033124195.1 Coracias cyanogaster | reverse complement strand
ACCTGGCAACCAAACCTAACCCCCCCCCCCCCCAAAAAAAAACAAAAAAATGTAAAACACTGCAGCAGGACCAAGCAGAGAGTGAAAATCCCATCTAAGAGCAGATCAGGACAGATCCTGGGAGAAGAAACCTGCCAACCAGTGCTGATGACAAAGGCTGCATATAGTCACGGTGATAAAATTGACTTCCCACCATTATTAGATTTCCAGACCTGATTTCCAGTTTATCTGCCCTTAGCTTCTTGTAGAGCAAGGGGAAACTAAACATCAGGCACTACACAGAACCAGTGTGGGTAACTTCATCACGGATATCCCTATAGATGGATTTCAGTGGCGACTGGTTGGCTGTTTCCTGAATCACCTGGTTTAAATCAGAGAACAGGAACTGCAAGGATCTGGAGCCACACTGACCAAGGTCTGACACATGCATGTAGCATATTCAGGGCACTGTACCAAGGCAAGCAAGTAGCAACTGTAATGGCACCAGGAGGAGATATAAAAGCATACAGTCCAGAGTCCCCAGCTAAAAAACAAAAAACAAAAGTGTATATATAAATGTATATAAAAGAATCATTTTTTTTATTATTTTTTAAAAAGAGAATTGACAAGGAAAGTTTTATCCTGAATACATTCCTTTTTCAGTCACAGCAAAACACCTAATGCAGAAGGTGCAGGTAGCTTTGGGGTTATCCTGATAAGACATGCAGAACTCACATTCCTTAAACTCATATTTATTTTTATTTTACTCCCTAGTCTAAATCATCTGGATGCCTAGACCTGCTCCAAACATCTGTTGCAACCTGTTTTTCTCTGTGTCCCTAAATGCCAAAGCAAATAATACGCCTGTTTTTCTCCAGTAAGAAAATCTCTTTGAATACCAACAGAAGAGTCCCTGGGCTCACACAAATCACTCAGTTGCCCTCACCACCAGGATAGAGGACAGCAAAACAGATAAGTTCTTTCCCTGGGAAAAATAGATTTGAGACCCTTCAACAGGAACAGGTGTGAATCTTCTTTGTATTATATGCGCACAGATTCACCTGCTTTCTTGATCTTATGCACAACCACCCTGCTCCCCTAACCCAAGTTAGTGCAAGGGGAGCAAACAGGGTACAAAAGGAGAGAAATCCAGATTCAGGATCAAACTTATAAAAATGGAACTTCTTATAATGGAAGAGATATGACTGTCTAATGTGTTTACTTACAGAGACAATTTCTAAGGGAAGTAGGAGGCTGACTAGCCTCGAGATTTAACTCACAGATGCCAAGAGATTATTCTGCCTCCTGCTCTTTGTCCTGCTTCCCTGTAAAAATGCGGGGAAACACCATTTGTCTCCTGCTGTGCGGGTCCTGTTAACACTCCCAGTTTGGAGCTTTTCCTCTGATTTGTCAGCACACTGAGGGCTGGAAAAGCACATTTGCAAAGGCTCATCCATGTGGGGATAAATATCAGGAGAGAAAGTACAACAAGGAGCCAGCAAGCAGCAGGCAGGAAATGCTGCATGGAATCACATCCCCAGGAATCTCCATGAGTTGTAATCAGAGCCTATTATTAATCTAGCTGGACTTGGAGATCCAGTAGCTGGAGTAAATCAGATTAAACTCCTTCTGTATCAATGGCTAGAAGGCAAGCAGGTCTTTCTTCCCTTTTGTTCTGAATGATAACCCAAAGGATGTTTCTACCTGCTTAGCTAAGTAAACATATTGCTTTAAAACAACAAAAAACCAGGAGATCAAAAACATCAGGTGAATTTTAGCATGGCAGTAGCATCCTACAACCTAAACCACAAAACAATTTGATTATTTCCTAGCCGGGGGGGCTAGGAAATAGTGGTGAAGCAAGCAGTCTATTTCACCTCCACCCTGCCAATGTGGGGTGGGATGGGATGAGCCTTTGAGCCGATTAATAACAGCTTTAAAGGGGTTAAAATCTATAGCTATTTTACTACAGGAAGTTTTGCAAAGCACAGGACAAGTAAACAAAATAGAACTTAAAGAAGAAAAACCCCATTACACCGGGACAGGAGAGAAGAAAAGAATCCTAAATTATTTAGGTGAGCTAAGTTTTAATTTCAATTCTCACAAGTTGACGAGAAGCTGAGCAGAGTGACATGCTGACAAAGTGACTAAGAAGCCCATTCCTCCCCGACCACCACCCTGCGAGCACAGCGGCAGCTGCGATAAGAAACTGCTAAACGCTCCTTACCTGCCCTGGCTTTGATGGCTCTGTTGCTTGCCAAACCTCTTTGCAAAAACAAATGCAAAAGGGTGGGGGGGTGGAGAATGCAAATAATATAAAGGGGGGGGGAACCAAACAAAAAACCAAGAAGCAAAAAAACTCCAACATAGAAATTTTCCTTAAAAGCCAACAGCAACACATAGCAACTGCTAGCCAAGCAGATCTTCCACGAGATGGAGACTTAAGGCATATTACGCTTGCCCTGTCAAGGGAGACGATTTCAGAGACTTCTTAAAAAGACAGCAATTCGGGTTAAAAAAAAAATTGAAATAAACCAAAACGTATCAGCGCTTTAAAGGTTAACAGCTTCTGCTGAACAACATGCGTTTATCCAACCACGTCCTAGAGTAGTTTTTTCAGCCCTGAGACCAATGAGCACAGCTAAGAGGAGGGCCTTGGGATGGTGGAGAGGCTGAGTTACCCCCTCCCCTCTTCTCCACCTCCCTCTCTTTTTTTCCCTTTCCCTTTTTTTTTTTTTTTAGTTTAGTAAATTAATGCAGCAAGAAACTCCCAAGATCTGGCGAGTCCTAGCAGGGAAGAGAGGGCAGAGGGGAAATGAGATGCATGAGGAGGACACTGAGCCACTTTATTTCTGAGCACAATGGGTGTGCTTCCCAAGAAACTTCCCGTTCGCTCCCCTCAGCTCTAGCCCTGAGCAATGGGACACCTTCCCTACAGCAGCAATAACTTATTCGGAAGCAAAATAGCCCAGGAAGCAGGAACCAACAACAGCCAAACGGCGGGCAGGAAAGCAACACAACCGGGACTGCAGCACGGCTCCACACTGACAAATTCCTGTGGATGTAATTAGGAAGATACCACGGCTAACATCGGAGATTAAAGCCCTGGGTTGTTGAGGGTCGTTCCCCCTCTCCCATTTTACTCCAACCACCCTGATGGCAAACCTACACCCCCTGCGTTTCCCCCTCTCGGCAGCCTGACGTCCGGAGCGAGACCCCGCTGAAGGGAGATTTCGGTACGGGAAGCCTGGTCCTCCGGCCCCGAGCACCACTGCAGTGGCGGTGGCACAGGCGGAGAGAAGAGAAGAGAGGAGGGAGAGGAGGGACGAGCCAAGGCAGCGCCGGAGCGGAGCGGAGCCGCCAGCCGCTCCGCAGGCGCCCGCGGAGCGCCGCCGCTGTCCAGGGTGCTGAACGGAGCCCTCCTGGCCTTCCCCCTGCCCAGCCTCCCTCGGGAGGGGTGATTCGCTTCCCTACCAATTCTCCCCAAGTGCCGGGTTAGTTTATTGGCCAACCCCACCGGCCCACCCCTCACGGAGTACAAAAAAAAAAAAAAACAACCAAAAAAACCCACCATCCAACAAAATACACCACCAACCAAAACACCAACAAGACGGAGAGCTGGAAAAATGTGCAACGTCAATGCGCTCGGAGTCTACGTGTGGGAGACGATCGTTTTCTTCAGGTAAGGCTCGGCTTTACGGGAGGAGTGTGTGAACATCGGGCGCTGCTGGGTGGCTGGACTGCTGTGCCCACCCCGAGCTCCGGGCACAGCCCCTAGGCTCAGCCATAGAGCAGCCACCTTCCGCCTTTCTCGAGCTGCCTTTTTGCCGCCTCTCAGTTCCCCGAGACTAGCTATCACCCAGCCTCGGGCTCGGGACTTTTTGCGGCTTTGAGAGTTTCTCCGTTTAATTAGCACCGCAATCTCGCTAACCGCAGTGCTGAAAACACCGACCCCGGCTGGTTGCAAAGTGACAACTAGTGGCGGCTGGGAATGCTACACTTGAATTTGCCCGGGTAACTATTCCCACCTCACCCCCTCCCATCCTCAGATTGCAGGCTAAGGTGAGTTTTGTGGGATGCTTTCACTGTTTACGTACGCAACCTTGAGAAATCGTAGGACTCAAGGAATGCTCATCCTATCTCCTCAGCTTGCTGTGTCTAAACGTAGCTGAAAGCTAAGAAATACTCTCCTCCCTTCCAAACTTTTTTCTTTCATGTTGTTTTCAACATCCTTCCCTTGCAGAGTCTAAGTGAACGCCAAAAGGGACGGGGGGAGCTTTTTGCAATTACATCCGTTATCATCTACGTGTATTTTGACACCGCTTTAGGTGTGCACAATTCCTCATTAAGGCTAAGGTAGGAGAGGGAACGGTCTTAGTTTTAAAGAATTGTTTTGGTCCATCTTCCCTTGTAGTGCTTTTATTAAATGGATTTAAAAAAAAAAAAAATTGGAAAGTAGAAGCTCTTCTGTATTGGCATGAATAACGCAGCCTTCTGTAGGAAATGATAGATGCCAGATACATGCAATTGAAACAAACAAACAACAACCACAAAACACCACACCTTTTTACATGGGCTGAACTTGCTCATCAGTCAGACTTCATTTCAGTTGCATAGATCTTATTTCTGCGTTTCTGTATTTTACCGAAGTCTTGTCTTATAGTTTAATGTGAAAGAACATACATTATTTACATATACATCACTGGGGTAATACTTATTCTTTTATGAATCACAGTAGGAGACCTGCTGATACTGGCCCAACTTTTCTAGCTAACAATCTTTATCTTTTTGAACACTGAAGTCTTTCCAGGCATAAAAATTGGGATATCTCCACTTTTCCCTTATAATTCCAAGGAAAATCAAAAGACAGCAAAATAGTAATGTGAACTCAAAGCACTTAATGTGTACCCAGTAGGTAAACCAAGAAAGTAGTTCTAGAAATAACTAAAATCACCAATATCAGAAAAGCAATGCATAACACCCAATACTTCAGAGCCATCCTTTCTCATCTTTAGTCACAATTATGTAGTATAGCAGCACTGCACAGTACAGTGGGGTGACTAACAGGAAGCATATGTATTGGAATGAGCTCTTTAGTTAAATGATGATACGGTATGGATATAAAAACCTCAAGATCAAGCAACACATAAATGCTCCAGAATGCTGTCCATAAATAAGCTAGAAGGCGAAAAGAAAATGTAAAAAGAGCATTTTCAGCCTAGAGTTTCCTATGGCGCTGGCATTAAAGCGTCTGTCTGGCTCTCCTCTGAACTGCCTGAACAAGTGAAATTGATACATACTTACCTCGCTGATCCTGTTCTATGATGCACACTTATGCATCACACAACACGTGAATGCTTCCAGATTCTCAGCACACCAGCTGAAGTCCTGGGCATTCAAAGCCTTGGCAAACCAGTCCCTTCAGGTTCTAATGTAGATGCTTATACTGTTATAAAATTATAAATATATGTAGCATATATGTATGTATATGAATATGATTCTGTCATATTGAGTACAAAAGATGTTTCTGGAAGTCTAATTTTCTTGAAATAAATGTTTAAGAAAATTTGAAAATACTTTAATTCAGTTACACAGAGGTGTTAATACCAAATTGTTTTCCAAACAAACAAACAAACAAAAAAATCAGTAGTTCCTGCTCAGAACTCACTCTAAGCAATATTTTTCTTTTTTTCTCCCACATTTTTTTCTGTGTTCAATTTATTACAGGCCAAAAATCTACCAGCCTTTCTAGTCCAGGAATAGGTTTGGTATTTCAGTTTCAGTAACAGAAGCTTATTCATTAACAGACAGTTATAAATTTAGTGTGCAAATTACTCCTACACTCAGTCAGACAATGTTTAAAACACGTAATCTGATAATACAATAATCCGTAACAGAAGTGTGCATTGCTTTAAATTACAGGGTGTACCACACTTTGTCAGCCTGTCAGAAAACTTCTGGAAAGAGAATCTATTCTATGTTAGGACAGAGACTACGAAAACAAGGAAAAATCCAAAGTTGCAAAGTAAAATTACATATAAGCAATCTAGGAAATAAGACTAGATCTGTTGCTTAACAAAAATGTCCTTTGTCAGCCTTTTAAAAAAACAAGACCCTGTGGGAAAGTAACAGCTGGTGTGTGAATGCAAACATGATATTGCCAATACTTGTTTCTGTTACCATTGGGGTGTTTTAGAAGGAATTTGCAATAAGTGTCTTATTCTGACATGCCTTTCTTTATTGAAGAGCCTTTCCCGTTTTGCTACCTGCCTTCTCATACTGCAGTCACTTAGCTGTGACTAAGACATTTACTGAGAATCTGGGTAGATGCAGGGATGGAAACTGGGTTTGGGTGGGAGATTAAGAGTCTTCTGACAGACAGGCTGCTTGGCCAACCTTTCCTTGCACATATCTTTGAAAGAAAAAAATGCCTTTTCTTGAAAATAAAAATAGATTGAACAATCTTTGCACAGGGACTTCCAGATGTCCTGCTTGTATCTGTGGAGACATACACAAACATTCTCCCAAAGTCCAACTACATGTTCATATCATAGTTCAGTTGTGAACTCCTTCATGCAGAATAGAAAGCTACCCCTACCCTGTAATGATCTTGATTGGACTTTCTGTTGTACCATCATCGCATTTTTATAGCTGTAGAAACACCACTGCATAAGCCTGGGGGTAGGAATGCACCTTGTACAACACAGGAGATAAAAAGCCTAGAACTAGCACCTTACACAACTGGACACTGTCCTGTGAGGCTTTGAAATTGTTGGGCCTGGTTCTTGTCTTAATTGCACTTCTGTATATCAGGAATCAGCAGCATGACCTTCACTGAATCAAGATCAGAGTAGGCCCCTTCTGAACAGCAATCTGTCAGCTAACAGGGATTCTACAAGGCTACCACCCTAAGTGATTCACAGACTAAAAGCTGCGGCCAGCCTCAGACCCTATTGGATTGCCCTAACTGGCATTTTTATAGTACCTGTCAGTAACAGGGCCCGTCAATTCCAGTTTTTAAAACAGTAAGAAGATGCCATTGTGAATATGATGCCTCTTAACTTTGTGGAAAAACAGACACTTTTTCCTACAACAGACTTGGCAAGTAAGTGATTGAAGAGCTGCCGATTTCATCCCCTTGAAAAGGCAATGAAAGGCAGGGGAAGGAAAAAGGAGAGTAATGTGCATGTTATCTCCAAACCTTCTCCTATAGCTCTGCAGTGCTAGGTAGCATTACAGAAGTATCTGTGAACAAAGCGCTTAACAGAGACTTCCAGAGCCACAAGCTAAGCAACATAGGCATTCTCAGTGGTTAATCTATTTTCTAGTAGAAGTTGTGCCTTCTGACCTGCTGTGTCTCTGCTGAGTCTGTCTGCTCCTTCACAAAATAAAATGATTTAGCAAAGGGTTGGACTAGATGGCTCTAAGGACACTATATCTTCTTTGGTTTGCAACCCATAATAACCCCATTAGAGATCCTGTTATAAGGGTTCCGCATTCAAAAAAATGTGATGAGGTAGACAATTCTACCTAGAAATCTTAAAAACCATTCCACAAAGAAAGATTTGGTATCGTCCCAGTAGAAGCACAAAATGTTTGGGACCATGTCTTCAGCAGGGACTTTAAACACACTTCTGTCCAACCATAGTGATTCACATGCATTTTAGGCAATTAAGACAAATCAATGCAAAGTATGCAAAACCTTTTCCCACACAGTCTATTCTTAACCTTCCTCTCTAAAAAGCTGCTTTAAACTACTCCAGGCCTGCTCCTTGGATAGATCAGAGTGAAATAAAGGCTCCACAAATGTCTGGGCAAAACCATTTGCCCCCCAGTACGTTGGATGCAAGAAGCATGAAAACCATAGATAATCACCTTGCTTAACAAAAACATTACAACAAAATGTTGCTATTTCTATCCTTCATCTCTGAGGCACTGGTGTTGTGCAGATTTTAGGTAATACAGCTAGAGCATCCACCTTGACACCCACTGAACATTACCCTGTACTGCAGCAAGTCACACTGGCAGAACACATATTTACTGTTTAAGTACCTGAAGGGAGCTGCTTCTGGGAAGAGATACGTGGAGGGAATGGGAGGATTCAGCTCTTATATGTAAGGGCCCTACATGAATTGTCTACAGACACTTCCTTGAAGAACAAGAACTTAGGCATGGGAATTTGGTCCCCCTTATTCCTCTTCTCCCATGAAAAAGGTGTTAGAGACACTTCAGTATGAAACAAGTCAGCAGCAAAAGGCTCTCTGACTCTGTTTTAGTTGTCTCAGATTTAATAGCACAGACTAAAGGCCAAGATGTTAATTCTGCTACCCATCAAGTGATTCAAAAGTCAAAAAGGAAAGCACCTAGTAGCAACAGCTCACTGCAGGTGCCCTGGTCTTGGGCAAACGTTTTACTTGGTAGTTTACAAAACTCATCTCACCCAATCCTCATGAGCTGACCTGGAGAGAAAAGGATCCCAACATCTGAATTAAGATGTTAATCAATGTCCAAAATTAAATTACATTATCCCAGCACCACCACTGATCATCATTCATCTGTGATAGAAAACCAGCAGAGAACTCTGTTCTCATTTCATCCAAGCATGCAGGTTAAAAGCGTTTCCCAAATTTCAGTATTGAGAACAAGATGTCATACCACCTAATGAACATAATTGTTATTTAGGTACTGATAAAAGACAGTGGTTTTTTTTAAAAAAAAAGAAAAGCTTTGAAAATAACAGCATCCTAATCAAACCTACAATATTTAAATATGCCAAATCATCTAAATCTATTGACTGAGTTTAACTTGCTCATTTTCTATAACCTGGAGATTTTCTGAGAATCCCAAAGCAACTAGTATTAAGACAATAGATAGGCTGATAATGCATTTTGACTTCTATCTGTTTTATTTGCCCGTATCAGCCCTCGCTGTTGTGGCACATTAAATCAGTGTTTCACTATTTCCACTAAATTACCCTTTCGCTATTGTTACCTTGCATACTTTCTGTTGACCTTTATCTATCAGCAAGAGCACAATAATTTCTAGTCTTATGAAGTATGGTTACACTTGTGCATGTCACATCCTTTGAGAAAAATGGCTCATCGTATTCTTTCACATGCTAAAAATTCCAACATACCCTCCCTATCATGGTTTGATTCCATTTTTTGATTAACAAGTCATTCCAATAGCTTTTGATAATTTCAGTTTGTGGAAAAAAAAAAAGCTTGGGATAAATGAAGCAAAAAGGAAGGAGTGAGAGAAGCAGGAATTCCTCCTCCCACTTCAGTGCAAGGCACTGGAAGGATCATTAGCAGCCATGCCCAGACAACTCAATAGCAGGCTGTCTGGCTCCTGACTTCTAGACCTACTTGCACAGCCTAGAAAAGAGCAACTTGTGCATTGCACTCAGCATAATAAAATATTGCTAATTCAACGGGTCAGTTCCCCTTAAAGAAGAAAAGGATATAAAAATTAAAAAAAAGAAACAAAGAAGAAATTATTCTCACCCTTCCCCCCAATGTACCCAAACTATTTACATTTGTGTTTACAAAGCCAGACAACAGAAACCATTTCCCTCAAGGGGAGGTGGTTTGCATCGGTATTTCTTAGTGGAGAGATGCTCGGCTGGTGCAAAATGCAGTCCCCTTAGCCTCCTGGTAGACTGGTGACATGCTTTAGCCAATCTGGTCCTGGAGGGCTGCATGCTTTGATCCTACTAGTGCTAGAGATCAGATGCCTCCAAGATGCTCCTAGAACTCTCTTGATACTTCAAGAGACTGATGCACAGAAATGGAAAACAAAACAAACCAACCCACCACCAAAACCAAAAATGTAGCTTTTGTCCCCTCAGTAAGTCCAAAGCACACAGAGAGGGCCTGCAGAAAACAGAAAAAGAGACAGATGCACATGTCGTTTACATGCACTGAGCACTTCCCATTACACAGGCAATTATTTCATCCATGTAATGCACCATGGTAAGCTGCTGATTTTGGGACTGTACCACATCTGACTGGTACATAGACACAGTTGGCATCCTGTAAATATATCTCTGCTGGATTTAAGTGCTAGCTAAGAAAAGCAGGGGAAACCTTAATTTATCAAGCTCCACAAAATTTAGGGCTTAAGAGGGTGGGGGGAACAAAAGAACACACTTTTGCACCTGCGTTGCTTTTGATTTCTCTCTCTTCATCCTTCCACTGTGGCTCAGAGCCTGCTAGGGAAAAAAAAAAAAAAAAAAGACAAACAAAAGACAGAAAACCCAAACACCATAGCAGACAGCCAGGGAACTCTCATTTTTATCAGTGCCTCATTGTGGGGTGGGAAAAGAGGGGAAAAAACTACCAAGAGGTTGCCAAGACAAGGAGTGTCACATGCATCGAACAGCAGGTCTTGCAGTGCGATCTATCATCACGCTGCCTTCAGACAAAAGCTGCCGACAGCAGCATCCCCAAGGTGCCTGCCCCCCAAGCAATACCTGTCCCTACAACCACTCACCCAGAACATGGATCCTGTCCCCCAGCCCCAGCAGGGCTTGGAGCAAACACATGAATCAATAAATAGCAATAGAAGTGGGATCAATGGTGGGTCGGACTGCTATCGTATGTCTGGTTTAGCAGCAAAATGCAGCTGATCCAGAAATCATGCAGAAAATCCAACACAATTCATGACTTCTCACCTTTACCCAATTTGCTTTGAATTCTTTTTTTTCTTCTTTTATTTCAAATGATGCAAGTAAAATGGTGCTTTGTATAAATCCCCAGTCACAGGCCCCTCCTCCTTTTTCTTATAGAAGAGGTATAAAACCAGAAAGCGTAGAAGGGTCGGTTGTTATCAACACCCTTTAAAAAGATCCCTAACTCCTGATGTCCTTGTGGGTGCCAAGAGCCCCTGTGCAAGACGGATTGAGTCCCCCATTACAGCAGGTTCTGTGCACCTCGTGTATAATTGCAGTTGGGGGTATGGAAGCAAGATGCTCTGAATTCCTGGGTAAGGCAGTCTTTCCTTATCTCGTAAGAACTGCAGAAATAAGCTGAGCTGTGGACAAAAATGTGACTTTTCACGGGATATCTTTACAGTCTTGCCTGTTTGTTCAGTCCTTTCACCCTCTGGCAGCACTGCCGAGCAGGGCAATAGTTCCTGGCATATCCACCCATACATTTTTTTTCCTGCATCAGAGCTCCCAAGATCTGATTTACAAACTAAACTGTGTGCATTCCACCTCTCCAGCTACCCTATGTGCCTGAGAATCACAAGCATCCTCCAGCTTCCAGCCCCATCCATCACACTTTGACACAGAGCTATGGGCTTAGAAATCATCTCCCAGCAGCATGGCTGACAAAGTACAAGCCTCATCAAACACAACCTGCTCTCCTGCACCAATGTGAGCCCTGCAGCACTAAGAGGGTTGAAAAGGTGGTTTCTTCAGCTCCCTGACAAAACAGAAATAAATAAAAAAATACCAAAGTTAGAGGGCAGCCAAGGTGGGGAGAAGAAGAGCCCTCCTGGGCAGGGGACATAGAGCTTACCCATTTGTTCCAGAAGTTACATTTCATTATACAGTTCATGAATAAACTGATAAATTACACCAGGAATCACAGACAGCACAGAGGGGACACTCATCTCCAGAAGGGTATTTGCATTGCAATGACAAAGCTAATTCTATCAGAAAATATCAAAATGACCCCTCTTATCGGGCAACTCATTTTACACAGTACAAAATACATCAGAGAACCCCAGTTTTACTATGGGCTCCACAATTTTGTAGGTAGGGAGGGCACATTACTTCAGGAAGTTGTTTCAAAAGATCTGTACCAAAAAATTCCAGAACATAAAACCCACCACCACTCTGCACTGCATGTTATATCTCTTTTAAAAGAATTCTATTCATACCACGTCTAATTTATCAAAAAAGAAAAAAAGCAGTTACACTATTCTCATCCAATCTTAACCAGCAGCATAAACCCTTAAACTAATTTTTAAAAAGCTGCCGTAGCGAGATATTTGAACTGATGAAAACATGACTGATAGGCTGACTGCAGAGCTATAGATAGAAGAGCATCCACGATTTCTCGTAATTCTCTGACACTCATCTGGTCTGTGATCTAAAACCTTCTGACGTCAATTGAGGTTCCCACCACAGCTCTCCATCCAAACACTGAATAAAGAGTACATCAGTAAAGAGAATATTGTTACCTAGAATATGAGGCCTCATCTTGTAATGACATTTTCCCCTTTTATTTACTGTATTCAGGAAGGCTGTTTATGCATAACTTTAAATATATGACTAGCCTCCCTGACTTTAAAAGGAATATTCAGTGTATGTGAATCTAGACACAAACTTTTGTCTTTGCAGGAATTTTTTTACTTTTTTTTTTTTTCCAAAGAACACAATTACAGTTAAAAAAACCCCAACAAACTCTTCAGTATATGCAGATGTAAGAATCAATGCTGGTGTTTGCTGGATTTATTTCACAAATGATTAAAAGCAGAGCACTGACTTGTGCTTCTCCATTGTTTGAGACATGTTTTCAAACCTGTCTCAGTGGCTTAGGATCATACAGCTCTGAAAAGTCACTACTTGTGCTCCAAGAGCTTTAGATGCTTCTGGAAGAGGGATTAGTTGAGAATGTCACTAGAGAAAATGCTTGCGGCTCAAAACTGAATTTAACACACACTTTTCTTTTTTTAATATGCAATAAGCAAGAGCGACCATGAAACACATGACAGTTTGAACAACACTCCTTGTGAGAGCAGGAATCTCATATGGAACTGAGCAGTATTCCTACGCAATTTGTCGGTCCCCCTCTGCTCTTCCTATCTCAACTACATACAATGTGCGTATTTCCCCCCGGCTCCCCGCAGCTGATAGTTTAGTCATTTATTTTCTTATTGCTCTGTCCAGGCAACGTCAGCAATTGTTCCAACTGCTGGTATCTTTCCATAGAGTTAATCAGTGTAATTGGGATGTTTTATAGTTCTGGACAGGGTGTTATGCCATATGGCGTAGGAGCCATGGGCTGCAGGAACGTGACAGTGGCACACAGAGACATCAGAATGCTGCAGTCTGAAGAAGAGATTTTTCTCACTCCAGTAAAGTTGTTGCAGCTTTCCCTGTATAGGAATGATCATAGAGGGTTAATAACCTAAGGCCCATGGAAAAGTGCCTCCCAGCTCCTCTCCTCTTGTACAGCCACAGGGACCGGTGGTAATATGTATTGTGCAGGACCTTTGAGAGTGTTTTGAGATCCTCTGGGTTAAAACTTTAACTGATAAAATCCTGTGACTACTGCAATGCAGTTACTTCTGGTGCAAGAGCTAGAACTGGTTTAAACAGCTCACAGCAACAGAGCACAGCCGTCCAGGACAGAGACAGCAACATTTAGACAAGCCTACTGTTTCTTTCCCATTCTCCTCCTCCTGCCATGAACAGCGACAAGTAATAGCTTATTGTCCATTGCTTTCTCAAAGTGAAATCTCCTTTCCACAGGTTCTCAAATCCCAAATTTCACTAGTCTTAGTGTACACCACTGATTTCCTATCCTGTGCCAACATCCACCTCTGCTCCGTGCCTCTGTTGCACAAGCTCTCAGTTGAATTAAAAAAAACAAGTCCACCTTTTCTCCCCACCTCTGAAAATTGGCTTTGCACGTTCACCCCTGTAGCACTTCACATCCATACTGCAGGGTTTGTAATTACTAGCAGTTGAGCATGACCACATGGATTGCAATTAGTATTGTGCAACCAGCACATCTGTAGCACTCAGAGCTCCTTCTACTCTGCACCATGCCAGGCTGAAAATATAGCACGGGGGCTCTCTTCTCCCCACATACCTCCATTCTTCTTTTATCCTGTCCACCTCTACCGCAGCAGGCCAGAAATTCAGACAACATGACAGAGAAAAACATGCAGAAAATGAGTTTCATCCTTTTAAATTGAATTGCATATCAATATTGATTGTGCTATTCATTTTGGTAGTAAATCTAATCATTAAAAAAAAGTCTGTTTGCAGCCTCTGCCAAGCTTCCCCAGGCCAGCACCTGGCAGCATTTCCTTTCAGATAACATGTTGATGCACAGTCAGAAATAAGCCTAGGTACAGAGTTTAGAACAACCCCTTTTCCTTTTCACCAGGAAAATCTCTCATCTGTCCTTCCTCCCTCTCTCCAGCTGCCGAGAACAAGATGGAGACAGGCAGCCCCAGCATCAGCAGAGGCTGAAGACAGGCTGGCCTCTGCTGAGCTCCAGTCTCTGCCCAGGGGCCTCTGTGCCCAGGAGGCACTGTCTCAGGGACCAGGAAGAAGGTTCAGAAGGAGCAGGGGGACAGTCACAGCAGGTAAAGCTAGTTAATAGTGGACAATATGATGCCTGTCTCTGCCCAACCATCTGATTTCTCTTTGGGACTACACCCCTCAGACTGCTGGAATGAAAACTAAGCTGATGAATTCTCCTGTGTTCCTGAGACCCCACAATGCTCTAGCTTGTCTTTGAAGGTATTAAGGGAAATAGTTACACCAGTCACCTCAGTCTTCCTCAAAGACCTTACGGATATTCCTCTCCTCTGAGATACCTGCTTACAGAAAACATCACATTTGAAGGACAAACATATGAATCAGCTCACCTGAGCACTAATCCCAACATATCCCTGCCATACTTTCTGGCTTGCACTGTGTTACAAAAATAAACAAACAAATCAACCACTTCAGAACCCCTCGCTGTGTGGCTCTGAACCAGGATAGGTGATCAGGTACCTTCTATTTCCCCCACCTGCATAGGGCCCAACCAGGGGAATAAACTCAGTGCTGTTCTCTGGAGCCGCTGACATTGCACCAGTTTACCTTCACAGGGACCTGAGCCTTCCGTGCTTTGCGAAGTGATGTTTCCTCTGTAAACTCTTGTTTTTCAACAGTTTGTGTTCCTGCTGCCAGACATTGGTTTTTTTTACCCTCAGAATTAATGATTAACAATTAAATTATTTGACAGGGGAATAGAGACCCTGTGCTAATTAAATTCCTTCATCTCTCCTCTTTGCAAAGTAAAAAATTGTTATCACATTCAGCATTCAACCAGAACAGGGCAGTTTGTGATGCTGGACTTAATTAGATGGACAACCCTGGGCATGCGAGGAAAAAAAAAAAAAAAAAAAAAAAGGGCATGAAAATATTACACAAGGGCCATACAAATGGGGGGAGGAGGCAACAGCCAACTGAGGAGCTAGGAACTGAGCAAACTGACACATTCAGGCTGAAGAAGAGCTACTTTCTAAACCAGGTAATTCTTTATAAGAATATATAATGTATTTAGCTGAGACAAAATAATGCAGACACAGGTAGCAGTGCCTGTATAGGCTGGGAGAAACCAGTAATAGGTGTCCTGCAAAGCCTGACTTCTCCATTTTATGGAATGTAATTCTGAGAAGCTGGACTGCTCATCTCCACCTGCTCTCACCTTCACGTGCCTTGTAGTGGGCTGGACCTCCCAGGCGCTTGGTAGTGTCTGCTTACATGCCAGCAGTAATATCACAGAAGATTATGCTAACTGATTGACCCTTTGAAGAGATCCTTCTCGTTGTTGTTGCTGTGATGATTGCCTGATGGCACTTTCTCAGCCAGATCCACTAGGGATTACACCAGTGTAAATAAGATAAGCTGCTGGCTGGCTGCTATTGAAATGCACCAAACCACTCTTGGCTCAGACAACACTCTTGCACCAGTGCACACTACATCCTTGATCGTTTTGTTACATGCTTTGCCTCCTTTTGTTTATTCAGAGAATAAATATTCTCTCTTTGAACAACACAACAACCCACCCCAAATTTCCAATTCTCTTCTGTCATCAATAATTCTTAAATCACTTGGCAATTTCCCTCTCCTTGTCTCTGCTGGGCCAGGAGATGAACACTCCTATGAGATTTTCAAGGGTGCTTCTGTAAGAGCTAGGGGTTGGAGAAGATCCCACAAAGCTCCCAAGACAGCACACACAAGATAGACCAGGAAGAGAGCAAAGGCATCAGCTTTTCAAGGTGCCGTCTGAGCTGGTGTGCCACAGCAAAGCTAAGTTGTCACAACCAGAAGGAACATTTCAGGGTTGTGTTAGATGCATTCCATCCCTCCAAAGCACGGTGGGGTGGGCCACCTCTCTGTAGCTCCCCGTGGTGGTCTCTACTCTTAATTCTGAGCTAGACAGCAGACATCTTGCCTGCTGCCTGAAAGGTTTTGCTGTTCCCTCATCCCCTGCTTTCTTGCCCTTTCTTGTTAAATCTAGGGGGAAAGTTGTTACCAGTTAATTTTAGGAAAACATTTAGTAACCAAACAGAAACTGGAAAGAAACTAGGAACTCATATTCCCAGTTGACCTGGGTAACATCGCACTGCAGCCTCACAGAGAGGTTCTCACAGAAACTGCTTGTGTGGATGGGCATGAAGCTGCAGAAAGCAGTGGAGCTGCAAAAGGTGGGGTACTCCCCCAGACGCTTGTGCGATTCATTTATCTAAATATATACCTGAATGTAGAAATTAAGCCCACAAAATTCATTTACTTTGATGCAGAAAGAATCAGAAAATGGCACAGAAGAAATGCCAGCAGACACACTCATTGGAAGTAGAGTGAATGTATTCGGCACAAGCTTTCACACTGAATTTATAGGAAACCTGAACACTGATTTCTGTGGTTTTTTCACCTCATTTTTTTAATGAATGCCAGGAGAATTGCAGTTTCTAATTATCTTTTTGCACTTAAAGCTTATTAGGTTTGTATTGCCTCTTCCCCCCTGTCCCCCACTTTTCCCTTTCCATATACTTCCTCCAATCTACAGCTAATGAGAAGAAATCAGAGTATTGCACTATCTGGCATCTTGCTGTTGAAGTGGCAGGAGCCTTTGGTTACCAAGTCATTTGCTGCTTAATTGAAATCTTTTCTCTTGACTCATTGCAATGCAGACACTCTATTGGAAGGCAGTAGTCAAGTCCAGTATTGATTGTCCTCCCACTCCCAGCTTTCTTCTTCTGAGTTTAGGAATCAATTCTAAAAAAATCCTTCTAAAAACATTAAAAGAAAATGGAAAAAACATCACCCATTACACAACGCCATTTACCCCTGGAAGACATTGGTTTGGCTTTGTGTGGTTTCTTAGGGCAAATACAGGGACAAGATAAGAAACGATACATGGTTATAGTAAAAGCTAGATCCACCTCTTGTCAGAACACCTCCAAGCACGAGTGTGCACGAGCCAGTTCAGATAAAGTCCAGTGTGTGAGTGGATTTGGAATATGTAAACAGTGAATGAAATTCTAGTCCTAGATACTCACTAGAAGAGATTTGGAATTTATCTTCCCTCTTTAATGCAGAAATTAAACAACTTTTAACAGTTAAAAATCTAGTAATCAGAGAACACTAATACAATTGCAGCTTGCAAAAGAAGCCAGACTGCAGTTGTGAGTTTGCAGGATTGAAAACAAAGGCTTGGTGAGCCATCACTGCTAACACTAGAGAAGACTCAGCCAATGCAATACAGATGACTACAACAGACTGCTGATTTTTAAATTATGGCACCATTTTTAAAGTCCAGGGGAAGTTGGTAGCTCAAGACCTCAAGGTCTTGTGTAGAAAACATTTGTGTCTTTGGAGTGTCAGCTCAAATTTGCATTGGATAAACAGGACTTTGAGAGTAGAGTCACATTAACGCCAGGCATAGTAACCATCTCTAAACTCTTCTTGATAGATCTGGTGTCAGTTCTTAGCATTACCCTTCTGAAAGACAGCAGGTTTGACTGCTGCAGGGTCTTTCAAGACAAGAAATGCAAAACTTCCCAAGGCAAGGTCCTCATGCTGTAAGAGGACTCTATGGTGTCTTTTGGAAGGAAATATGTAGCTAAATACTTTGTGCTTGCTGTAAACATGCTCAAGCCTCTCAGCTGTTCTTCCACAGCGGCTTCTCACAGTTCCCACACAGCGTTTATACTTAAAAAAAATTCCGTAGTTTTGCAGAAGGTGAAGCAATATGCCTCACTTCCTCTTGAGCCACTTTCTTTGGCTTGTTATACATTTGCATTGCAATAGTGCCTGCAGGCTTTAACAAGCACCAAGCATCTGAACCCACAAGCAGAGGCAGCTCTTTCCCTAAACACATTGTATGTCACCTATGCATTTCGGGATTGTGTTGTGTGGTTTGTTGGTTTGTTTGGGTTTTTTGCTAAACCAGGCAATTTTACCCACACTTTGAGCCTGGGAACTGATCTGTATTTCAGTAGAAACTATACAACCACAGGGAAGAAACAGAATAGTGTCTATTCCTGTCTTGGAAATCAAACCTTTCTGCAAAGTCGAGAATGAGCACCTAGTAGGAAGGGTCACTTATTCCTGTAGATGGCAACAGCTGAGGCTTCCTAAGCCCAAATCATCACCCTGCAGATCTTGTGGACTCCCACAAAGTCAGAATGCACACTGTCAGCCTTAGATTTTCATCTTGTAGAGATAAATTGGTAATTTCACTCATTCTGTCTTGGAAACCATACAGGTCCCCAAAAGATTTTGTTTCCATCCATCCTCAACCTAACATTAGTATCATTTCAGGATTACACTCCAGACACCTCCCAGTCCAGAGACTATGTTGCTGTATTGAGCTCAGACCCCTGCATTGCAGGTACCGATAGCAAATGCTGGACTGACCAGCAAGATGGAAGCTCCCAAACACTCTGCAGGAGCTATACAATCACATGACACTTATTTCAGCCTTGAATTCCAGATTTGCTCTGATTCTACCTGCCTTTTGGAAAATTAGACTAGCAGAGTACCAAATATGCTCCTTGCTATTTGCCATGTAATTAAGCAGTAATTGCTGCCCAAGGCTAATTTCATAATGTATTTTACCTGTGGAGATGAGTGCCAGAGTTCACATTTGTAATTTAATGGCATGCCAAGGAGCTATACCTAAACTCACAAAAGGATTTTCTCCCGTCATCATCTCTCTTCTACTTTGGTGGCAGCTGGGATCTGTCTTCTGAGGTGTTTGGGCTGGGCAAACAAATTAGCAGAGACCAGCCTGATTAGGAATTCACATGGGTAACCATTCTGCCTCCAGGAAGGAACAAGATGCTGACTGCTCTGTTTCTGGACCCCAAACCCTCTGCCAGTATGGGACGTACATTAAAACCTCCTCTTTCTTTCTACTTGCACAGCTTGGCAGCCTCCAAAGAAGCTGAAGCAGCAGCACGATCTTCCCCCAAACCCATGTCTCCTTCTGACTTCTTGGATAAATTGATGGGGCGAACTTCAGGATACGATGCCAGGATCAGGCCAAATTTTAAAGGTATGCAAAAAACTCTGTGGCTTTTTTCCCATTTGGGGACTGAAAACTGCATGCAATCCTCATGAATGCTTAATTGTATATGGAATATGAACAATCTTTTTGTTCATGAGAAATATGCCTGATAATGAGATGTTGGCACATGGATCACTTGTAGACATATGGAAAGGCATGTGACTTCCACTCAAAATGGAAACAACCTTGTAACAACTTGACATGCAGGAAAACTTCCATCAGGGATCCTGCCAAACCAAGCAGTCACTGGCAGGAAGCTGAACATCTTACAGATTACGAGAAAAAAACCTCAACTTTCCACTTAAGTCACTGCCCACAGCACCTTCTAATAGTGGACAATGCTCCCCCTGACAACCACTGAAGCCAGGAAGGGTCTCTCATCAGCTCCAGAGGAATTCAGCAAGATGCCAGAAGCAGCTCTGACCCATCACAGTCCCCCATGGTAAAGGGGCACTGAAGCTAGTGCCCAGCACCAAGAAGCATTTTGCAGCCTATTGCCCCAGTTCACTCTACACTCGCTGGCAGCCAAGCAGCATTCAAGCAGACCCAGGGAGAGGCATCAGAACCTCTTCCATTGCTCCTCAAAACACCTCTTCTAACATGTGGGCTTGGGTTGGATTTTTTTTTTTTGTGTGAGTTTTTCTACCTGGTCTAGTGGGAGGTGTCCATGCCCACGGCAGAGGAGCTGCAACTAGATGGTCCTTAAGGTCCCTTCCAACCCAAACCACTCTGGTTTGTTGTGTTTTTTTTCTTTTCTTTTTGACCAAGCTCACTTTCCCAGAGCTGTTTGCCCTTGAATCACACCCAGAGATAAATCAGAACCCAGCCTAACTCAGCCACTGTCCAGCCCTCTTCAATGCTCATTTCATTCACTTCATTTGTTTCCTACTACCAATTCCTCCTTCCTTCCCACCAAGAGGTATTGGCAATGCTAACACGGAACTCCCAGGACCCATTAATCATGGTGACAGCAACTGCCATCCAGCTGCAAACAATAAGCTCTATACTGGGCTTTTAAACCAAATATAGGTGGGAACCATATGTCCTAGTAATCAACCAAACAAAGAGCACTGCTGCTTTTACCCAAATGACAAAGAGTTAAAAAACCACCCTGCAAACCTGCCTACACTAAATTATGCACACACACTAAAGAAATTAAACTTTAATATTTAATGAAATGTATACATTATCTTCCTGCTGCAGGCAGCAGCATTGCATTTTTATTTGAGATAATTTAATTTCAGTTTTATTTCAACGAACTACACCTTCCCCACAGGGCAGTTTTGCTGGCTTAGCCTCCCACACATAAATCAGTCTCCAATTTATATGGGAGGCATAGGAGGTGTTTTACAGAGCTTGAGGTTGTAGCTCTCAAAGCATGTCATTTAAATTAACTGCAATAACTTATAAGGGCATTTTAATGGCTTAGATCTAAATGAAAATAATACCAAAGATCTGTATCTGATTGATTTTTGGGGAGGGGAAGATTAACAAAAAGAAGATTGCCGCTTTGCCGTAAATGCGGTGAAGTCTGGATTTAGCTGTGGATTCACATTCTGAGAACAAGGAGGAAGCATTTGGCCTTTGATTTGAGTTGGAGGATGGAGTTGGTAACTCAGGCAGGGACAGAGCTGAACCCAGCAGGTGTGGGACAAGGGACCCCTCACCCAGGCTGTACCCTTAACCCTGCTGCTGAAGACCAAAATTCCTTCACAGCTGCATCACACTGCAGAGGTGGCACATTTCAGTGGTAGGTAGAGACATTTCTCACACAAGCTGGGGGGAAAAAAAAAAGAAAAGCAACAAAACCCATACCAAAAAAACCCCGCAGAGTGCTCACAGCTCCCCTTGGATGCAGCGGGAAAAGCAAAATGCCTCAACAAGAGCTAGGCTGCCCCAGGTAAAGAGTCTTCCTTAGGGGGACTGGGCCAAGCTTATCCTGCACTCAGCTTCACATCAGCACAGGATCAGGAAGAGGAGGACCAAAGTCTTCTATTCACCAGAGTCATGAGCACATACAGTCATCCAGGAGATCAGCTCAGTATTTTTCTTATACTGTGTCCTTTGGGAGGGAGGGAAAAAAAAAAAAAAAAAAAAAAAATCACATGCACATTCTATGTGGTTCAAGAGATGGATCCACAGAAGAAAACCATTACTCCTCAGCTCAACAGGAGCATTACAGAAGGGAAAAAATAAGGCCTAAAGACTGGTCAGCTGCATGCTTTCAACTGCTGGATAAACTTCACAAGCCTTTTGGCTAAGAGGGGTTGGTGAATGGGGTAAAAAAAAAAAAAAAAAAGACCATTTTGTATCTGATATTTTAGCCCATGCCTATGCTTAACAGTCTGGAGGAAGAGCTGAACAGACTGAACAGTGTGTGAGCTGCTGCTGAGCTGGCAAATGGCTGTCTGGGAGCTGGTTAGACAAGCCTGCTCAGAGTGCTTGAGGCTCACAACAAGGAAATCCCAGCCACAGAGAGTATTACTGTTATGTGGCTGCAATCCTACGCCTGCACAGAACAGGCAAAAAAGTTTCAGAAGAGGCTGAAGCAGGAGAGGAGAAAAGGGAAATGAAGAGGAGCAAACCAAGCTCCAAATGTTACTCAGTAATGCAGAAATTCCATTCATTCCCACACAGGAGGAAATTTGCACTGATTAGAAGCACAAGCCTCCCATTAAAGCCATTCCTCCCTGCCAGTATTCCATATTGCACCAACTGCCAGATTGCAGATGGAATCTTAATGGGCAAGTGTCATTCCCCCATCAAGGCTAAGCCATCACCCAGTGTGTGAAATGCATATGTTATGCTTGTCCCCTTGGGAAAAAAAAAAATAAAAATTCACAGTCTCCACTTCCATAGATCTTACCTTCCTGGAAGCATCTATCACAGGGATATGATATTAATTCCTCCAGTGTTGAAGTGGGACCTTGGTTCTTGGGGCAGCGTTCTCTGCTCTTTGCCTGGACCATCTTTTGCCACCACACACTGGGCAGCACCAGTAGCAGGTCCTCTGGGAGCCCCCAGAGCAGAAGTTCCTTGTGCTTCTCCCCTCTCCTTGTTAAGGCTCTAGAGAAATGCTCCCATTATATATGGGCAAGACACTGGTTTGCCAGGCACCAGATATAGCTCTGGTTCCAAAACATTCTCCAGATTTTTATGTTGCGCTGAACTGCAACTCTTGGCATCTCCCTCAGTGCAAATGCAACATTTCCACCTCAGACTTGTCAGGCAATATTAAGATCCACTTCGAGTCATAGCAATACCTTTGGGCACCAGTACCACACTAACAGAGGGATGCCCAGGTCCCCTAACCACTACCTTTTAATACCTTATTCCTCACCCCTCTCCTTTAGTAGCCCCCTTAACTTTTCCAATACAAGTAGGCTAAGTAAAGTTTCAGTCTGACAGCAAATAAAGCCTATGAGAGGCATGGCCCAAAGTCTGGAAATACTCTCTCCCAAAACAGGATGACGAGATAATTTATGCTGGCAGAGCCCTGAAGCTGCTTGTCTCACTGTGAGCCTGAGTGGACACTACCATGACCACCTACAGCACACTCTGCTGCACTGTCTCCTTCGGGTGCATATGATCCTATTTCAGAAACATTTAGACGCTTTAAATGAATATTTTAAAAGTATAGAGTTTTAAACAAGAGGGCCTGTCAAGAACCTCTCAGCTCTTTTCTGGAATACATTGCTATCATGTTCAAGGTGAGCTTGCCACAGCAAAGTTGACATACCTAGAAAGCTCTCCTGCCTGGCTGTGATCTATTCTTTTTCATCAAAACCGTCCACAAAATAAAAATTAAAAAAAACCAACATTGCTCCAAACATGAGAACAGAGGCAAAGCAAGAGCATTGTCTGATGTGAAACTGGCCTCAGAACCTTGACTAGACTAAGATGGCTAATCCACACCTTGCTCCCATGCTCACCCCTCAGTCACTCTGTTTCCACAATAGGTTCTAATACAATGGAGTGGAAATACTTTTTCTTATAAGCACACAGTGAACCACTGTTCCAATCTGTATTTGTCGTGCAGGCCCACCAGTGAATGTCAGCTGCAACATTTTCATCAACAGCTTTGGTTCGATTGCAGAAACAACTATGGTAAGTAAAAATCACAGCACAGCTGCTCAGCTACGGGCTCAGCCTTATTGCACTCCCAGCAAATGCAGCATCACCCTCCTAGTTGGTGTGACCAGAGGAAATTACTGTGCCCCCAAATTTACATAAGGTTTGAGTAAATAAATGGTCAACACACAAGACTCAACACTGTATGTAGTTGAAGATCACAGAGTCTGTGTCTCTACAAAAACACAGTACAGACAACATATAAGGGTAAGAAAAGGAAACAGTCCTTTCTGAAGACTTGCCTAAGGCTCCAAGCTCAGAAGTAGTTGCAGATACTTTGTGTGCGTATAAATCCAGAAGCCCAAATGAACACTAAGGGAAGGGAAATCAGCTTACCTCAAATTCTGTCTGCACCAGATTTCAAATTCCCAAAGATCAAGAAAATCACTAGATTATTAATTTATTGGAGACTTATTTCTATTAGACAATGATTTTTTTAATTAAAAACCCAATATTTGCAAGTTAAGGCTCACTTCAGACAGAATTAATGAACACAACTAAAGGCTGTACCTAACTGGCAAGACACTAGGAGAAGAGGATTACTATAACAGGAGATAATTGCTCTGTCTGAAAATATTAAAGATCGGTTGTGACATAGTCAGCAGCAAAGGAAAACTCTGGAGGTACATTGCCTTACCTCTGTGCTAAGTAAACATAATCCAGAAAGATAATGTTTAATTACTCCTTGGTAATTCTTTTTCTAGGAAGATGATGAATAAAGAATGCAAGACTCCAGCTTCAGGTGTTCTATGCATTCAGGCAGGATATTACAGCCTTTACATATAGATCTTGACTTGAACGAGTTATTTGTCATGCACATCACTGTCAGAGAAGATCAACACCTATATACCTGCGGTTATAAATCTTTTCTGACACTGCAGCATTCTTCTGGAAAAGTTTGGGGTGAGGGCAATTCAGTTCCAGTAGCAGGAAAAAACCAAACTTGTTACTCTGTCCAAGCACAAAGAAACACATTTCATAGCTGGATTGCAGAATTTGTTCATACATAAAAAAATGTATTCATGGATTAATTTCTATATAAAGCAAATGATAAAGAACTAGAACCAAAACACACATCTATTCCTAATGTACTATTTCATTGGATACCTCCTTTGGTGTTACAGCCAATAAATACTCTGTTCCTACACAACCTAGCAGTGATGAGCCAGAGCACAGGGATCCCTGTGCAACATACAGAGCAGGTTACAATGGTACGTTTTTCAATATCTCGGACTGACATTGTGAGATGCATTGGAGCAGTGACACAAAGACACCAAGGGATCACTGTAAACATGATGCTCTATAAAATTAGCATAGACTAGCATAAGAGAGAGAGAGAGAGATGCAGTTCCCTTCCAAGATATGCTGCAGGGACTTGCTATCCTCTCCAGATGCCACTCATTTCATAGTCTATCTGCCATAGAAAAAAATTCCCATGGGAACCCACGGACACCCTCTGGGCACATTGCTTTGTCTAGAAATACCCAAGCCAGCTCTGACAAGCTAGTCCAGATGTCAGGCTGACACAGCATTGCACACAACCTAACATAAGGCACTTCTTTGGTGAAAGCAACTCTGCTTATAAACGCTGATAAGAACACAAGCAACACAGGTACTGAAACATCTGAAAATGAGATCCCAGCAAGTCAGAGCAGTCTTTGGGATTTTCTGTCTTGGGGTTTACTCTGCAGAGAAGCCAGTCTCTCCTCACTTTTTGAGGGTGCAGCAGGTGAAACAGGCAGTTTCAGCTCCCCACCAGAGCTTCTGTGAAATGCAGAAGATCCTGCCATCAAGGGTTTTTGAGACAGACTCGACTACTGTGAATTCAAACCAGTGATCAAATATCTGGGGAAGCAGAGGGGAAGCTTAGGTGGCAGAGGGACAATTCAGTTTTTTACCATAAGGAAAGCAGCACTCTGTCATTGACCCTTGGGACTGATGGATAGTGACACTCCCTGAGCTGCTTCATTGGCCAAAAGAGAAAGAACAACATTACGGCTTAAACCACAATCATTAGGCACCCTAAGCTGGCCAGGTTCAGGTTCTGAGTACTACATCATTTTATATTTGGTTACTATCACACTACTGCCTGCAGGAGAAGAGTCACAGATCTTCATGGATACCACACATGCAATTAGAGAATGCTTTTAAATATCACCACAGTGGAGCTGTTAACTTCTACAGAAGATAGCACTGCTGACACTTAAGTTCACATGGCCTGAATCTCACAAATCAGCATAAATCATGAGGGTGTCATGCAGCAGGTTAGAGAAACTGGAGGTGAATGCTCACTTACTGACTGAGGCATCATACAAGGTAGAGGAAAAGGAGAAAGTAAAGGAAGTTAGACCAAAACCAGCGTTTGATGCAGCCACTTGTGTCTACAAACCTCTGAAGGGAGGATAATGAGTTGGGACCAAGAGAAGGCACAGACTTCCTGGAGCGTGCAGAAAGATTATGTCTGCCCCACAAAGGTTCAAAACGAACAGGGAAAGAAATGGAGACCTGAAAACTGCTGCAAGGATAGAGGGAAGGAAAAAAAAAAAAACAAAAAAAAACCAAAAACCAATCCACAAAGCCATCCACCAAATTCAATTCCCCAAGGGAAAGCTGAGTTCAAGCAAGGGAAGTAAACTCCTTTAAGCATCCTGCAGTACTGGAGAACCAACATAAAAGCCTCTAGTGACGTATGTAATCAATGGGACATTTATGTTAGATTGCGGCTCATTGCTTACATCCATCAGCTTCACTTTGCAATCACTCCTAAGAACAAGGGAACCTGCTACTAGTAACACATCTCTGTAAACCAAACAGGTGCTTCAAGGGGAGAGATTCTACCAGCTATCACAGCCAAACAAGCACAAGCAGTCTCCTTCTGCACCAAAGCAGTACTGCAAGAGCACATGCAACAGCCAGGAATTCCAGAAGACAAATTCAAGATGCATCCCCACTATCCACTTATTTTTATTAAGAACACCAAAAGAACTCCACCCCAACCACAAGCTATGAAATCTTTTTGCTCTTCAAAAGCATAAATACCTTCCCCCCATCCCTGGCCATACCAGCGTAGAAAGCCTATTGCAAAGCTACAGATTCTTCGTTCAAAAAGAAGCAGAAGTCAAGCACCTATGAAACAGGGTCTTGGCTTGAAGTAAATAAACTGTATCAGCTTTGGCTTTTCTTTGTAGCACAAGACAACTGGTAGGATTATCTGAGCATTTCATCTAACAATTTTCCTGCTATAACAGCAAACTTGGAATTCAGCAATGCCCTTGATATCTCTTCCTATGGAAGCTACAGTTTTATGGCTCTCTCATGGGCTTAGGCAGTTGAGAACATTTTGGATACAGTGAAGGCATAAAGAGAAGAAGGAATGGTTTTTTATATCACCACCTAGAGTTACTAGGAGCTGGTCTGAAAGCTCAAGATGACCTGTCCCAGTGCCTTGTTTCAATAAGGACCCACACACAGCAAGCAAGAACATATAAGAAAGCCATGCAGCAGCCAGCACAGGCTCCACTAGACACAGTGTATATATGCAAATACAAATTTATTTTTGCAGCTTTCATGCCATAGTTATTCCATCTGAAAAGAGCGTAACAAATGTGACCTTCTAGCCAGCTGCAACACGGCCACAATTGTTCTCCCAGCATCTCCTAAGGACAGGAGGAGCTGTAGGCTGCAACTGTCCAAATGGTAAATACTTGTTCAGAGCCATCTGTACGATTTCCAACACGATAACAAATCATCCTGCAAAACAGGCTAAGCAATTCACTCCAGCCTCACAAGCCATAGTGCAGCAGATAGCAAATATGACTGATATGGTGTATGGGTCACACATTTAATACTGAGTCTGTTCACCCCAAGGTCAGCAAAAGACATAAGTACCAAAGCACAAAGCCTGTAGCAAAGGCTAGGTTTTGAGCTCAATTTTCTGCAGTCAGTCATTCTTAAAACCAACCATCAGTCCCACAGAGATAATAAGCATATAACAAGTCACACAACACAAAATGAAAAGGTTTTCACAACATCCCACAGTCTACTGCAGTTTCAAGGTTAGACCTGCAGTGTTTTGGCTGTCTTTGTGGTTGGAGTTTATCTTTGCACTGAATGAAGAAGAAAAAAAAAAAAAAAGAAAAAGCCATGCAATGAGACTGTGCAACTCAAATACAAGGACACACACACCAAAAAAAAAGTTGAAGAACAAGACTTCACTACTGAATTCCTAAACTCAATGCTCAGGATGCTGGCTACAGCCCACCCCCTAGCAGCTCCATTCTTGGCCCAGAGAGATAAAATTTCCCTGCTTTCATAGGTAGGTCCAGAGAAACTTTCTGATTTGGACTCCAGCACAAAACCCCCACACCTATTAAGCACCAAGGCACTGCTCGCACCCCTCACCACGTGTCTGCCTACCTTCCTCCAGCAACGAACTTTCTTCTCAGAAGCACCTCCTCCCCTAGACCAAACTGTGGCTTTCACAGGAGACTTCAAATTAACTACTTGGCCACAGCTGTGGCTCTGTGTAACAAGGTCCCTTATTAACCCTTACAAGATCTGCTCCAGGTGTGTTTAATTTTTGTGTGTGTTTTTACAATCAGTCAGTTGTAGTGCTCCTCTGCAGGACACATAACCTTAAAAATGCTTGTTCCCTCCATTTCTAGAGAATGAACTCAATGCTGATACAGCCCATTGTGTTCTGCTGTCCAGGTAGGGTAATAAAATCCCCTCCTGAGGGACTTCAGTCTCTACCCTGTTTTTTTCCATCAGCAAAGCTTAAATTTATCAAAGTGAGATCCCACTCAGAGGCTGGTCTGATAGAACCCCTGAGTCACAGGCTGAAACCTAT
>JAVSBS010012787.1:34956-64200 GCA_033124195.1 Coracias cyanogaster | reverse complement strand
ACAGCACTACCTGCCACAGCTTTCATCAGCTTACTCAGCATCAGATGTCAAGCCTGTGGTATCTTGGGAAGGGAAAGTCTCAAATGATCTTCTGTTTCCTTGTCTCCTTGCGAGGTCACTAAGCAGAATTTCATTTCAGCATTATCAAATTGAACTACTTTGACCACTTCTGTTATTTTCTTCCTGCCCTATGTCGTTTCCTCCTTGGGCATAAAATGCCTTTGCACCAAATTGCAAAGCTCCCGAATGCCTTCACGGCACACAGTTGCTGCTCTCCACTCCCAGCCAGAGGAGCAGGCTGCACAAGATAATCGATGCCTGAATGTGATTGGCACACAAATGAGGAGCTCCAGTGATAAGAAAGATATGGAGAAAGAGAGATTTTTTTCTTGCTGAGTGTGCAGTCCCTTTTTTTTTTTTTTTTAAAGTTCACATCAGAAATTAGCCTGTTCTGTCCATTGTTTAGGAATAACTGTGAACTTCTTGGTGATGTTAATTAAGATCTCATATAAGAGCATCCAGGAGGATCACTGCACACCTCCAGGTAGCCAATGAATGAGAGCTGCTTGGCTCATCACCTCTCAGCTTGACTGCAATGCCTAGGCAGGAAGCTTCCAACACACAGGACCCTTTGGCTAGTAGGGAATACTGCAACCCTTATCTTAGGCTATGTCGCAGCCATGGACATAACTCATTTGCTCTCCATGCCTTAATTGACTCCTCAGGCAGTCTCACGACTAGTTTACAGTCACAGTGTTTGTTTTTACATTTGTGTTCAAATAAGCCTGAACACAAGAAATCTAAATGTTTGCTCAGTACCTTCAATACTACAGTGCAATGCAACCATTTGTCGTAAGGGAAAAGGCGGCTGGGAAGGAAAAAACATTCTCAGTGGCCAGGCCAGGACTCTGGAATAAGCCCTCTGAGAAGGAAGATCTTTATAACCACATGCAGAGATAGGTACAATCCTAATGCCATAAAATGGCAAAGCCAGAGAATTACATTCAGTGCATGTGTTATATTTCTTTGTCTTTGCCTTTTTATACCACAGCGTAAATGCTCAGGTGCCTATATTCCAAAACAAAAAATATCCGCTGCAGACACTTGTCTCTAAAGGAGGAGCACAAAGACTAGCATGCACCAGAGTTTCTCACCACACTGCTGAACATTCCCTGGATGGAGGTAGTGCAGTCTCTCACACCACACATCCACAACATGTACCTGGACTGTTCCCACTCAGGACATGAGTACAGGACACTTGGTCTCTGGAGATGAGTTAGGAGGAGCTTTCTCACAGCCGCCTACTCTAAGAAGTTAATTTTCGTTTGTCCCACAAGCATGTGATTAATATCCTTCATCATGGTGACGAAGACTACAGCAGTCATTCTGTATGTGGCCTTTTATGCCTGCTGTAGTGGCAACATAAACCACACTACACCTCTCTTCTCAACCTCTCCTTCCCTTTATGGCAAGTTCTGGAGATGAAGCAGTGAGTTTACTCCAGCAACAAAGCTTATGCGCAGCAACACAGGCTGTTGTAGAGAGATTGGCTCCATTCCCCACCCCCTTCCCACACTCCATCAGACTGAGAACACTTCTGGGCAGCTACCACTGAAGTTTCTTCCAAACATGAGTTTAATTTGTGTTGTACATGACATGAGCCCCCAACTGGAGCTGACCTGTTAGCATCCAGCTTATTTGTAGCTGAATAAGCAAAACAACATTTTGCTTTCTACCTATTAGGTCAGTGACATTGATTTCTCCTGACTGCAATGGCTGTAGATCTTTACACACAGAAAAGGGAGAACTGAAAGTGTACAAGGTGTTCAGGGAGCTGCTGTGTGCCACAGGAGGTGGAGATTCAGGGTTGCTCTCCTTTTTCAGGTTTGCGTGATGAGCTAGTCCTGCACTAAGACTCTGGTTCCTAGCTGTCCACAGCTACTCACATTTTCTCCAGACGCATTATCCAGGGCCGACAGAGATGAATAATTAAGTCAGAGGGATGCACTAGGACTTGTGAAGGTGACATTCGGAATATCAGCAGAAGGAGAGGGTTGCAACTCTTTTCCATGTTCAGAAGTCTGCTCCTTTTAGCATCAAGTCCCTGGTCCATTTGCTGTTGTCATAATCATGTCATTAGCAGCTTCTATGCTGTGAGGATGCAGATGGCACTAAGTGGCTTGAAACAGATGGGCTTGGCTTTGAACTGCCCCATCCAAAACACCAGGCACCAAAGACACAATCCTCTCCCAACTCTCCAGTGTGACTGAACTCCACAATAGTCATATCCTGCTGGTCAACAGGCTGTAGGTTCGTAGTTAAATGAGAACTTGAGACAACAACATCAGAAAGACTCTCCTCTACATGCACTCCAGAGCTTTGTGTTCTCCATATGGAAAAAAACAGAGCTTATGGCAGAGTTAGGGAGATCCCTTCAGAGGTGCCAAATATTCTCACCATAAGAAAGGTCCTAGTACCAGCAGACATCCTCTATTAACTGTCTCCTAATGAAAGTCTTCAAAGTACATTAGTATTAGAAAAGCACCAAAGAAACCCTTAATCGTGATGGCAACTATTAGTTTGGGCCAGGGCAGTGAAATTGGTTTATTATATGCTACTCTTCAGACTCAGTCTGCCTCTATACTTAGAAAATGTCAATTAATTTATGGACACGAAGCTTTTATCCCTCTCCTGATAGCTGGCATGTCCTCTCCCCATTTCAATTTGTTGGCCCACTTATGTGAAAGTCAGCAGAAAAGGGGCATGCAGATCACGCCGGGAAGCTATTGCTCAGAGAGGAAGAGCAGAAACTGTCTTTAATTTTCCAGGAGAGCATCTGAGCTTGACCTCAGCAGCCAGCCTAGGCCATTGGAACTCAGGGAAGCTGTTAGGCACATGCTTATGAGGCAGGTATCATTTTGCATAGTGCCGGAGGACTAGCTTCAATTAAAGATGGCCATCCTGTAAAACCTGTAGCATTTATGGTATTTTTATATTAAAGAGGGGAAGCCAGAACACTCAGGATTGGGAGAGCAGATTTCACATACATCCCTCTCATGCTCACATTCTCTTATCAAGGGCAACTGGTCCCCTCAGTTCATCCCAGTTACTGTTTTAGTGGATACACAGTGAATATCCATTCCATAGACTGCCTGTCTCGCTATGCCTTCTCTTTTCACAAGTCTGGAGGAACCACAGTCACGATGCGGGATGGTTCAACACCGAAAGGAAGTTGGCTTCCATTTCCTCTCCCCCTTAATCCTCTGCAATAGTCATCTTGTTGACATCAGCCTTTACAACCCCTGCAACGGAACGCTGCTTCTCCAGCCCCAGGGTTCAGACTAGAGGTCCTGAGTCTTCACACACAGCTGATGATTGCTGTGATGAAGGGATGCGTGGATAGGCAGCTGCTCATGCTATGAGATAGCTGTAAGCTACAGAGCTGAAAATAACATCTCCTAGAGAAACATTGCCAAGAAGGCTCATCATAGGCTGGGAACATAGGCCTAGACATTGTTTGTTTTTGAAAATGATTTTAGTACATGCTACTCAGTTCTCAGCACTTTCATCCTGCTTTGAGCACTAACTGCATTTCTCTGCTCCCTGCTTACACTGTGCAGGATTACAGGGTGAACATCTTCCTGCGACAACAGTGGAACGACCCACGGCTGGCATACAATGAATACCCTGATGACTCCCTGGACCTGGACCCCTCTATGCTTGACTCCATCTGGAAGCCTGACTTGTTCTTTGCTAATGAGAAAGGGGCCCACTTCCATGAGATTACCACAGACAACAAGCTTCTGAGGATCTCCAGAAATGGCAATGTCCTCTACAGCATCAGGTGAGGTGACTCAATGGGAAGAACTCCACCAAGATAGGGGAGGGCAGAGCTTAACTCCCACTGTTCAAGCCTAAAATGAGAAAGTGAAGACTTCAAGCATGCCATTGGATAGAAGAAATTGAGGGGTTTGGTTTTTTTTTAAAGTGTGAGATCATGCAATGAACAGTGTCATAGCAATGTGGTGGGAAGGGATCGCTGCAGATCATCCTGACGGCAACAACAGATCAGGTCAGCTGTGGTGTTGTCTGGCCAAATTGAAATACTCCATGGATGGAGATCCTATGACCTCTGCAGGCAGTTTCATCCTCCTTCTTGGACAGATCCTTTCACACAAAAATCACTGAAAAGTGAAACACAGGATATCTTTATTTCCCTGATCAATATTGTTTCTATTTTTTTTTTGTTAAATACAGCTACATGAGCTAAAAAAGAAAAATGTCATTTATATCCAACATTAACCTGGGCTTACAAGCAGTGAGGTATACAGGTCTCTCTTTGCATGTGGGAACTGTGGGAGTAGAACAATATGCTGCAAGTGAAGGGATCTTTCCCCAACCACCCCAAGAAGAAGAAGTTGACAAACGTATGGAATCCTTCTGAAAAAGTGCCACCAGTTACCAGAGCTTGAAGTTTCGAGCTTCAAATTTTGCATTAGTGGCATCTTTTAAAACAAACAAACGAACGAAAAAAGACCATGAGAAACACCATTGGTTTTTTTCATAGTTAAATAAGAAGATGCCCATCCAAAAGGACTGGGCAGCCTGGTGGTACTCTATCACACACTGAAGAAGAGTTTAAGATAGACATAAATTTTCCTGTACTTCATGCTTCGCTCCAGAAGGCAGGATCTTGGAGAAAGACGGTGCTTTTGAAAGGCATGGAGATTGCACACGATGGGCTGCTTCTAGGACAACAGGGACCACTTCCATACCCTCAAGCAGCTCTGTCTTCAAGACCTGCTAAAACAAAGCTATGCCTAGAAAATTTATTTTCAGGAACAGTTTTATTTGGAGAAGGGAGAGAAAAAAACCTCAGGGAAAAGGGAGGGTGGAAGATGCCTCCTTAGATCAGCAGTTGAAACCATTGGAGCAGAAGGATGTTGGTCCTTCAGCCATATGGTCACCACTTGCTGCTGCTTTTGCAACAGGTGGAAAAGTCATAACCAAGAAGGTGTTAGCCAAAGCATATCAAGAGATAGGGTTGGTCTGGGAAGGAATCTAGCTCATTTTTACCTGCTCCTTACTAGCAGATCCCTTAACATCCCTAATGTAAAATTACCTAATGTATTATACTAACACAAGCCTAAAACTGGCTGTACTATATGAAAACTTGTAGAAACCCATGACAACTATGCTTTGAAAGCTGCAGAATTTCCTGAAAAAAAAAAATTAGGCAAACTGCTAACTAGAGCTCCATGTCTTTTTGTCTCAGTATAACTCTTCCCATTTATCCCTTTATTGCTAGATCTGAGAATCCATCAGTGGAGCTGAACTAATTGCACTGAATTTCCCACAGGAAATCAATCCAATCCCCCACCTTCACTTCGCTGACAACCCCATCCACTCTATTTTAAACAATGAAATTAAGATCAAACTTCATGAGCTAAAAGAGGGAAAGTTTAACTCTGTCTTGAAGACTTTTTCGCCTTGTGTGTAATGTAAATTTACCTAAGGTACACACACCCCTTCTCACAATGCAGCTCCCAGTGGCAGCCATGGGGAAGAAAAAGCAGCACAGAGCTGTAAAATGGAAAATAAACAGCTTAACATTGCAATGTAGACAGCCTCTATCAAACACCAAGGTGGTTCCAGTCCAAATACCAGACCCCTGATGGCCAAAACAGTAAGAAAATTGCCACACACGTTGGCTGAATGTGGAAACTTTTTTTTTTATAAAGCAAGAAATACGAAAGGCAGGTAGTAAAACTGCTACCAGCAACTTGGCAGTGAGCTTGGTACAGAGTTCTGTTCCAGTTGGGTTTGCAGGAGCACAGAGGGGGAATACTGGGTCACCCCATGTTGTGCTGGTTCAGCCATCGTCGTTTTGTGCTGCCATCAGTTGCCTGATCACACAGGCCAATGCTGAACTCAGCAACATCCCCTCAAAAGTCTTCCTTCAAACAGTCGTGCCATAAATTCCTGTGGGCCCAGCTCCTCCGCTGCCCACTATGGTGTTAGTATCACCTGCTGGACACAACAGACAGAGGTGGCTCCCTCAGCAGCCCTTCACATGGAAGGATATCACTGAGAGAGCTCAGCAAGATGCAACCAGCCCCAACAGAGAACACACACAACAGGAAGCTTCTCCAACTCTTCGGCTCCTCATTAATATAGCTCTGGCCTCACCCATCACCCCAACAACAACCACCTGGGTGAGGGTGGAGCCACAGAGACATAACCGGGCCAGGTTCTGCCTCTGGAATGTGAAGCCAATAGGAAAAACAAAATATTCTGCTAGGTTGTGACTCGTTCACAGGCCAACTCCAACTTGGGACCCACAGCTTGGGCCCCAGGACTTCACCCCAGCTCTTGGGTTGCTCTGCAAAACAGAGCAATGACTCCACAGGGGACATGGAGCAATGTGGCTGAGCTGATCACTGTTTTCAAGGCAAAAACTCTTACTGTTAAAAAACCCCCAAACTTTCCTACCTCTCTCATCTCCAAATGATACAACTTCCTTCTAAAGTATGTTTTCCTGTGAAAACCAAAAAGAAACAGGACATTCATGGTGAAAGAGCACAATGTAAATGTAAAGAGTTGCCAGAAGGATAGACTTTCCATTAAAAAAAAAAAGTCTCTGTCCAAAGTGCTCTGCTGTTTTCTAACTGGCTCCTGGCTACTACTGTTTGCAATAGTCAAATTCTACACAACACTTACAAGAAGGTGGATTTTGCCCCATGGGCCCAAGACTCAGCATGCTTAGCAGTGGGTTCACCCAAAATAATCCTTGAGGATTTCGTTTTCTGATCCTTTCTCAGCACACACTTGTCCAGCATGTGCTCAGCATCTCATGACCTAGCCACAGTCACCCTTGTTTCACATCTGGCAGATAGTTACAATAAATTATCCTCATGGGGCCTGTCTGAAGATCTAATTGAAGGCTTATCTCTCTGACTGATCAGAAATGGAGTCCCCTGCCAGAGATGTGATGAGAAAAACAAAGTGGGCAAAGGCTAGTGGTGACTTTCATCTACTAAAGTGTTTATTTAAAAACAGAAAAATCAATTGCTTTCATAAAAAGGAAACTTGAACGGGATTATTTTTTTCTACTGTCACAACATCTTCTGTCCCAGCATGCCTCAAAACTCAAGCAGAGATTTTCTTCCGACATAAAGATGTAAGTTAAACTATCTTTCCCTCCTGCTAAGTTTCTCGTAGGTCTGATGATAGAAAAATTCAATTCCTGTCCCTCAGGAAATTCTGCTATTTCTACATCAAGGCAAAAAGCTGAAAAAACCTAAACACTTCAGGGAATAGCATTTTCAGCATTATCAAACCAAACAACACAAGTCTAGCTATTTGAATCAAATAATTTAATATCAGCTTGTTGAACCAAACAAATGCTTTGAGCATAGATCATGGTATACGGCAGCACAGCAGTACACCACAGAAAATGTAGCCTGCACCTAGTGGAAAATGGAGCTTGAGAGACAAAAATAGAGGTGTCAAGAGGCACAGTAGGAATTCAGGAAGATACAGAGGTTCATATTGACTTATCACAGGGCATTTCCCCTGCAGATAATCCCACCAAGATCTCTCTTTTCTTCCACAGCAATGTGTGGTCTTGACCAAGCTTGATTTTTTTTTCTGACATGGAAACGTCCTGTTCAAAGATTTCCAAACAGTCTCAGTCCCTAAAAATGCATCTGGGGAGTCCAGAGTATGAGTTTGGGCTTGCTGTTAATCCAGACTTTTGTGAATGTGAGGCAAGAAATGAAGGTAGAAGTAGCAAACCTGTTCATTGTTGAAACTGTTTGTTCTGCACAGTCCACAACAACATTCCAATGAAATACCATCTGCAGCAGGTACCTCTGACGAACATTATATCACAGACCCAAATGCTCAAAATTTCTGATGTTTTCCAATACCATATGTGAAAACACAGGCAGGGAAGAGATGAATGATTGGTCATGCCCCCCAGCACACCAGTGTTTCTCAGGCAAGGTACCAGACTGTTTGCAACGTGGATGTCTAAGAGGATTTGCCCCCTCGTCAGTAGCACAAGCTGTTTGGCATTCTCCTATACTATCTTGTCTCCTCAGGATCACGCTGACTCTGGCCTGCCCCATGGACCTGAAGAACTTCCCCATGGATGTACAGACGTGCATCATGCAGTTAGAAAGCTGTGAGTCCTGTGTACATCTCCATTTTGGAGAGTAGAAAATGTATTGTCCCTCTCTCTCTCCCCCACCATCTGCCTCCTCAGCTGCAACCCATTCCCTGTTGAGCCTTCACTGGAGGCTTGCTCAAGAACCACTTGCTCAGGATTTCCCATTCATTCAGCACATGCGACATTTACTAGAGAAGGCAAACTTTAAAAGATCCCATGAGAGGACCCCTGGCTTGCTTGTATTTATTTTGGCCTTTTACTTTGAAGGAGAAAGGTGAAAGGTGTTTTCGGCTGCAAACAGGAATTTTTCTCTCTGGATGAACATTTGCCCCTTGTACATGTTGCTTATTCCAAGGGAGGGAAAGAGGATGAACAGCTTAATTCAGAGAAAGAGATCCTGTTTGAAAACATAGCAAACAGCCTAACAAGCCAAATTCAAGAAAAAACATGATTTATTGCAGACAATTTGTTGCACACCATCACAGCTCCAGTGCAGGTCATTAGCCTTTGTCCACATGCATAAGCAGTTCTGCCTCAACCCAAATCCCATTCATTACAGCACTGCCAAGGAAGGCCAGGATAAGTCCCTGCCTCTAAGTGTAGCTTTCTTCTACAAATCTATTCCTTTCCAGAGCACTATTTAATAAGTTTCACCTAGTATTTGTACCCTCCTCTCAACAGTTGGCTACACAATGAATGATCTCATATTTGAGTGGCAAGAAAAAGGAGCTGTGCAAGTTGCTGATGGGCTGACATTGCCTCAGTTTATCCTCAAAGAAGAAAAAGACTTGAGATACTGCACAAAGCACTACAACACAGGTCAGTGTCATTTACCCGTGGCTGCTGGGTTCATTAGAGGACTGTGAGTTTGTCAGAGTCTCTTGCTATGCCTGATAGCACTTTGATGACACAAGCCTCATCCTACACAGCTAGGAACAACATATATATAAGGATATACGCAGATACACTGTCAGTAAATATACACATATACAGCCAATAAAAAGCTAGTAGACACAAACGTATGGAACCCTCTTGTTCCCAGTAACACTGGCATCAGTTCAAGTATGTTTCGTCCTGATCTTCTCTCCCAACATCTTTTGTCTTTCATGCCAGGGAGCAGGGGAAATTTAACTGGCAAAGGACATCCTGCCAAGAGCTTTCTTGTTGTACATTCCTATTTCAGAATAGGGCAACTGTTGCTCCTCTGACAAGACTCTGGTTCTAAGCAGTGCAAAGAAAGTCACTAGACCGTACCTGAAAACAGGAGGCTCACTGTGCATTATCAGTAATCTTCCATGTATCTCCCATCCTTCTCAGGCAAGTTCACCTGCATAGAAGCTCGTTTCCACCTGGAGCGGCAGATGGGCTATTACTTGATCCAGATGTACATCCCCAGCCTCCTTATAGTCATTTTGTCCTGGATCTCCTTCTGGATCAATATGGATGCTGCACCTGCTCGTGTTGGCCTGGGGATCACCACAGTGCTCACTATGACCACACAGAGCTCTGGTTCCCGAGCATCACTGCCCAAGGTAGGGGCAAAATGTACACTTTCCAGGGACAGCATGTAGGTAAGTGACTACATAGAACCTCTTGCACAACACAAGAGGCATTTTGATGCCATTGCCCTATTCCAGTTTAAGAGGAAGCAGAAAAAATTCCAGTCTCCTCCTGCAAAAGCTTTAGCAGAGTTGCTATGACTAGTAGTAAAACTTTCCCTAAGATTCAGCACCCACCTCAAGATCTACCACAGATCCCAGCAGCCAGAAGCTCTGTACCTTACAAAGCCTGCAACCACATGGATGTGAACTCTACATTCTAGCTTTTAACTCACTTGATCATCATACTTTTATGAGTACTAAATTTTCCTGTTATGAAGGGCTTCTGGTATAACCAGATTGGATTAGTATTTTCTTTGTGTATAAGCCATCACAATCCAGACCTCGATAAATTAAAAACTGGAATTGTTGCTACTTAAGAGCCCAGGAACAGTTTCAGTGGCCTGGTAATACATTCATGTAAATGAGCTAAATTTTGGAGATGATGATGATATAGAGCAGATGTCAACCATATCATGGCTTGATCAACTCCTTCTGAAGACCTTGGGAGCAACATGTAAATAGGAAGCAAAAAGACATTTAGGTGAATGATACCACATCTCAGCCTCTCTCTCTCTGACTTCTAGGTGTCCTATGTGAAGGCCATAGACATCTGGATGGCTGTGTGCTTGCTGTTTGTGTTCTCTGCACTTCTAGAGTATGCTGCCGTCAACTTCGTGTCTCGGCAGCACAAAGAGCTGCTCAGGTTCAGAAGGAAGAGGAGGCACCATAAGGTAATACATAAAGCATGAAGGACACGTCTGGAATCTGTCCCAGCAGAACATCACTACACGGTCAACTGAACCAAGCCACTAGCTCCCAGGGAAATCCTCAGTACATGGTCAGATGTTAAGGAGGGTCACACATCACAAAGCAGAGCTACCTCAGTGAATTGTGTCTCTTCTAACAGTCTGCTGACCCCAGGAGTCTAGCAAGCTGGTTTTTGTTAGCTAGCCAAGTGGTCTAAGCCAAAAGGGTTGTTCTCAACAGAACAATTTTCACACAGCAAGGTTCTGGTCTAAGTACTCCTCTTTAGAAGACACAGTAAGGGCTGGAGGGAAGCAGGCAGGGAGGTGTGAGGGTTGTCTATCAGAAAACAGCATCCCCCAACAAGACAGCCTACATTAGCCCAGAGGTAAGTAACACCTCTTTTGTCTCTGTCATCTCTGTGTTCAAAAGCATCTGCTTCTCAGACTGACTGCAAATTCCTCTCTGAAGCAGAGTAATATGCTCAGCCTTAGCCTCGCTCCATGCTTACTCACCATGACTGATGCCAACCCAAGCATGCCTGAGTTACGTAGACACGCATCTCTTGCAGCCTGGACTTTACTAGCTTTTAGGCTGAGGTACGACAGCAGAGATTTCACTTCACAGGATGCACTAGAAAGAAACATAAAGGTGACTGTGATCACAAGAACAAAGGCACTTAAAAATTATTCTTAATTAACTAGTAGAATCAAGCAGGTGGTACCAAATTTTCAGGGCGAGGCCTAAGAGACTACCCTCAGGCTAACATTAAAAGAACATTTGCTAAGAAAATAAAACCTAGAAAATTGCTGATGAGGCTTTCAAGGGAGCCCCTAGGAGACCACCAAGGTCTGCGTAAAATATTCCTCACAGATATTTGTCTACTCTCTACTTCAGAAAGCCATCCATGATCCATCCCACCCAGAGACCTCTCATTCTATTGCTCGCAGTCCCAGCCGTTGAAAGTGTGTCCCAGGGTGTAACCTGTCCCACAGCAGTTCACAGTGTGTGCCTGGAGAACTGCCACCATTCCAGGAGGCAGTGGATGCTAAGGAGCTGGAATGACTATCTCTTTTAGATTTGCCTCTCTCTGCTTCAGTTGTCCCATCTGCAAAACAGGAGATAATTGCTCACTTGTCCCCAGCCCAGTCAGCAGGGGTGACAAGTGTTGGACAAATGCAAGGGAAAAGCAGTAACAGGCGAGACCATCAACACCCAGTGATGTTGGCTGGCCAGCACAAGACTTTGCTGTCTCAAAATCAACAAGGCAGTTTTGGTTCAGAAGACACGGCCAAAACTAAAACCACCAAACTCGGGTGGCTCATAATGCTTTTATCTCTTCATCTAGATTCAGGCATTCTGCCTCTGAATCCACACTATTGTATGCAAATTGCACTGTTGATAAAACAATAACAAGAAAAAAAACATTAATATACAGATGAGTTTAAAATATATTTGCCAAAGATGTTCCACTGAACCCAAGGCTGCTATTACAATCCCTGCCCAATCTCACAGCAGTTTAATTAGAACAAAGCATAAACAAAAACACTTACAAAAGCAAAATGAACAAGGTTTGCAGGCTCATCAGAAAACTAGGAGCTGACTGCAAATACGCAAATGGATTAGTGTAGCTGCCAAAGAACCTGATTGCTCCGTCCCCGTGAATCCAGACAAATCGGTTCCTTATTTTCCTCAGAGTTAGATGCAAGATGCTAGCATATCTTTGTCATTATGAGTCTTTCCCCCTCTCTAAAAAATAAAAATCAAATCAACAAATACATGTTGCCAGGTTTCAGTTGGCTCTTTCCGGTACTGAGCCACATCTTACCTCCTTCACTCTGGAAGAAAGGTGAAAATTAGACTAGAAAGACCGACTAGACACCTCTCTCTGAACCCATTACTCTATTCGTACTTAATGAGTTAGACAGGTCCTAGTGTGGGGAGATGTAGGGACCATGATATCTAGGGACATTTACTGTCTTTTTGAGGTATGGTCCAGTCTGGTTAATGTAACACCATCAACAGACCCACTTGGAGCGTATTTGGAGATGCAGCCTAAGGAGGCCAATTCAGTGTGGCTGGCGGTGTCTTTGCCTTTCACCTTTGACATGGCACCTTGAAAAAGGCTCCATTAGCTGCTCTATCTTGAGTATGCCACTGACACAAAACAAATCAGCCATAAAAAACAGCCAGTAGCCCCTCAGCAATGAGAAGAGAAAGAAATTCAATAAATTAGGGAATTGTCATCAGGCTAAACCAGATGTGTCAGTCCATGTGTGTTTATGCAACCAGAGAAGAGCAGAGGCAGTTTCACCAGAAACCCCATAACATAGATATGATAAGAAGGTCTACAGACCCCGAGCATCTCAGAAAGCCAGACCTTGCAGCCCACGCACAGGTTATTAGCTGCTTGAAGGAGTCCAGTTAAGAAAAGGGGGACAAGTTAAGGATGAGAGGGACCTTTGCAAAACTCTCCCTGATGCCCCAAAGCCACAGGATGCTGGTACCCGCTGCCACACAGACATGACCCTCAGCACAGCCCAGGCCTCTTGCATCACCCTGTGTCACCTGCCGGCAGCACGGCTGAAAGCATCATTAAGACTGCCAGGCAGTGGGAAGGTCAGAAGTGGTCCCTGCAGCCTGTACCCCTCCAGGTCCCCATCCACCCTCACTGCCAATGCCTCATCCACAGCCCAGGTTCTGGCCACCTGAAGAGTAGAATATCTGCATCCCCTATCATCAGAAAATCTGTCTTTCAACTGAAAAATTCTCCCCAAGGGAGCCAAGAGAAGTGTTTCAGTGACCCTTGACTCCCAGCTCGAAAAGTGACTCACTATATGTTCAAGTACACGAGGTCACTCAGTCCCGAGAGCAGCCAGGTCCTAATTTTTGATGCCTCGGTTTCCCCAACCAGTGCATTGTCCCCTCACAGAGGCATTGTTAGGAGTCAAAGACATTTAAGGATTGTCAAGATTCAGATGCCAGGAACCAGAGATACACCAAGAGGACACAACCAGAGCAGGGAAGAATTATCCAAAGGCCTGCAAAATTGTCTCAGACAGGACTCTGAAATAAATAAGCCTGCTAGCAAGTTGCACAACTCACCAGCTTGTCACCCTCAAAAAAAAATCCCAAACTGAAGAAGGTCTGGTTATATTTGGGTTGTTTTGCTTTGCTCAGCTATGCTAGCTATGCTCTCTCTTCTGCTCCTCCACCCCAGCCCGCCAGCTCAGTGCCTCCATCCCACGCAGCTACCCCGCTCAATGCAGAGGTCATCCAGAAAAGACACTCTGCGGATGAGAGAGGAAGGGGCAGCAGGGCACACCGGGCAGGCAGGTTACAAAGGAGGGGGACAGGGAGTCTGTGTAGAGGAACACAGCATGGGTCAGCCTCTGTGACAGTTAATTAGTGCCATTGGTCTAACAATTAGTCTCCGTGACATGTAGTCAAGAGACTTGGGTTTCTGATACTGCCTCTGCAACTCACTGGTTGGGTCATTTTAGCCAAACCCGGTTTTCCCTGTGATTACATCCCCATGTTCAACAAAACAGGGCTAAATAATCCTGAGAAGCCTTCAAGGCCTCCACCAAAAATCAAGCATTTGGCTTTAGACTGGAAATATTTTTTTTTCCTCAATAATTGGAGTTAGGAAAAGCAGCCATGTCTTACCCATTGATCCACAGAGGGCATTTCTGTTCCTCACCTGGGAGATGGCTTGTGGGGAGGAGCTGTGGGTCTCAGGGGGTCCCAGGGGCAGGAGATGGGAGAGCTGGTTGCACGCTTCCCGCAGAGGCTTTTCCTGGACAGGTCTCGGCACGTGCACATCCATGTAACTCTGTACAAAGTCTCATGCTGTGGCTTCACTTACATGAGTTACATGGAGCCCACTCCTTCTGGGCAAGCTGATACAGCGCAGGCAAAGCAAAGAAGGTGCTGATAGGAGTGGAGGGTGGGAGAGGGAAAGGCAGAAGCAAAACAGGGGATGCAATTGGAAAAATGAAAGCAATACCACAAACCCTTCAAGTATGTCAAAGACCCCAACGGGGTGGAAGTCAGTCCTGTTCTCCATGGGTTACTGGATCCCCTGATTTGCATCTGTGCATCATACAGCTGGCACCCTTCTATAAGGCTGATCTCCCAAGAGCAGAGGGTTCATCCAGGGGCACTGAGGTCAGGGCATGACAATGGCATCTTCCCCTTGCAGAGCAGGAAGCCATCAGTGGAGAGCCTTATAGCGAGGGTGCACTGTCTATATCTCATTTTAAGTAGAGTCCCATGCTGAATCTGTTTCAGGAGGACGAAGCTGGTGAAGGCAGGTTCAACTTTACTGCCTATGGGATGGGACCAGCTTGCCTACAAGCCAAGGATGGCATCTCCGTCAAGGGTGCCAACAACAACAACACAACCAACCCAGTTCCCCCGCCGTCCCGCTCCCCTGAGGAGATGCGAAAGCTCTTCATTCAGCGAGCCAAGAAGATCGACAAGATCTCACGCATCGGCTTCCCCATGGCCTTCCTCATCTTCAACATTTTCTACTGGATCATCTACAAGATCGTCCGCAGAGAGGACGTGCACAACCAGTGAGGGAAGGGGAGCAGCTGGGAGGGAGCAAGCAATCCTTTATATATGTGCAATAGCAATGCAGCTATGCATGAATTTCAGAATGTGGCAATATCTACTAAAAAAGGGGGGGAGGGTGGCTGGGAGGGACTTTTAATCATGTGAACTGAGGATAACGGCACAGGGAGAAGAAAAAAAGCTCTTGATCTGGGGAGAGCAGGGTGGGGATTAGTTTTACAGTATAGGAAGGTTTGGATTGCTCCAGCTGCAGTCCAAGCAGTGTAATATATCAATATATACTCATGCTTAATTATAATGCAAAAAGAAAACAATCAAAAAAAAAGACAAACAAAAAAATACTTTTTTTAGCCTATTAACAGCTTAGATTCTCAAGTCACTGGAATGATTCATAATTCCATGTGCAGAAATGACTGCAATTATGCTTTACCTGACTTTTGCTATAGAAAGGCCATACCAGTCGAGCATGTGGGAAAAAAACCGCCCTAACAAAAGGAAAAAAAACCCACAAAATCCCAAACAGGAAAATCGTTCTATGTTTCTCTAGGTTTTGCACTTTGAAAACTGGATACATGGGGAAACTTAAGAAAGAGGCTGTGGGTTGTTGTTTATTTTATATATTTACTTTTTTCAGTCATGGGTTTGCCAGTCAAACACTTTGTGACTTTTGAATAGAGAAAAGGAAATACATTATTTCTCTCATCTCCATCAGAGAGCATCCAGTGGGAAATCCGAGAAGAAGATCAGGGCCTTCATCAGAAAACACAGGTACCTTCTGTCCTTTTAAATGACCTGGCAGGATTCATCCCAGGAGTCAGAAATACTATACTGAACACTAGAAATGATGAAGGATTTTAAAAACTGCTCTTTTTTTTTTTTTTCCCCCAACCCCCTTTCTGCCATGTTTGTTTACAACTGAGGGGTGGAAGCATTGGATGAGTTAAGCAGAAACTATACTTAAAATATAGAGAAAACAGGCATATTCATAGCTTGTTGAGACAGTACCGGGCAAATGGCAATACTGTCAGTAAGGGGTGGGTAGGGGGAAGGTGTGTACAGAGAAAGCAGTTCTTATTTTCAGACATTTCATAGCAGTAATGTTAATAGTGAAGCTGGGCCGAAAGACCCAAAAATCTATTTTTGTATCTATTTTGGTGCTGCATTTAGCTTTAACACAGATAGGAAGATGAAGCAGATTGCTTTGCCCCTCTCTGCTGCCCAGTAGAGTCCCAGGGGTAGGCTGGCACAGTGGGGAGGGGATGGGGGAGGGTGGGAATGGGTGAGCAAAGGGATTTCCCTTTGGCCAAGTGGTAGCACAGGTTGGTGTTTGGGGTGGGTAGGGGACGACACACGTGTCAAACATCTCCAGGGTATTATTTGAAAGCCTGGCTTAGGGCTGGCATGGGCAAGTCAAGGGCTTGATGCCCTACTTGCCCCTCTGAGACCCTGGGCACAACCCAGGCTGCAACACCCGGAGTGATTGAGCAGCGATTGTTTGCACTTTAGCAAGGCAGGTAAAAGAGTATGAAGGAAGAGACAATCAGTCTGCACTGAAGCACTTGGGGTTAGGTCTGGATTAGGCACTAAATGAAGACAGAGAGACAAGTGGCACCCAAGGGGTGCTTCCATTCTCCTTCCTCTCTCTCATCTCCTGCTCAGGGCTGGGCCATAGCTGGCCTGGGCTGCAGATCTGGTGCTTGCTCTGGGACCAAACAGGCTCCTGCTTGCAGAAGCTGCATCCTGCACAGCAGCTGAAGAAGCTCACAGCTAAGTGCCTCCTGGCACTGTCAGGTCCCGTCTGGCCCAGGGTCAGCAGCATCCAAGCCTAGGACAGGAAGTGTGAGTCTATCCTCACTCAAGTGTGTCCCAGGCAGCACAGCTATGGGAGAGGGTGGGGGAGCACAGGGACCTGTGACATCTCCTAACACAGGGAGGACTAGTGCCAACAGGAGAAAGCCGAGAGAAAGTAACCAGGGTTCTCCTGGGCTGGGTGGAGGAACACCCATCTCCGAGGCTGCCAATTCAGCACCTTTCACCAGCACTAAATACACTTTATTTAAATTACAAAAAAAACCAAAACAAAACAAGCCAAAAAAACCCCACCCAACAATGGATAAGTAACAATAAGGCAAAAAAAAAGGGAGGGGGAAGAAAAGGGAGGAAGAAAAAAGGAAAAAACATGATGGTCACTGTGTAAACTAGGGCAAATGGTAATATCTCCTAATGTTTTGGCAAAGGCTACCTAGCTTTCTGAGTCCCTTTGCACTGGTCATGCGATACCAGTACCTTAGCTCCTTCCTTCTATTGGAGCAGTAGAAACCCTGTGGGCTGAGGATTTCTCCTTCTCCCGGCAGACAGTGCTTTCCAAAGCAGGGAGATCTCAAGCTGTCGAGCAGAGGCATTATTTGATGCTAGGACAACTTTCCAAGCCTTGGCTGGAGTCCAGGTATGCTGCTGGCTCTGGTTTTGCTTGCTGAATTATTGAACTCACCCTGCATGAACGACGGCTGGCCATGCCAATTACAGATTGTGCAATTGCTTTAAACGTTGTGTCCTTGTCTGAGATAAAAGAGAAAATCCAGGGAATTCCCCTCCCTGCCCAACAGCAGAACAGAAGTTCAGCAGCCCCTGCACCACGGCTGCTTGCTCATGCAGGGGAACAGCCACAAATTGCTGTCATTTGGGCAAAAGAGATCCTGCGTCGATGCCCAGACTTTGCACGTAGGGATTGGGCAACTCGGTTCATTCAAGTTCTCAGTCACCCCAGGCTAGCTGGGCTGGCTCACCAGGGCATAGCCAGCTGTAGGGCTGCAGGTTTCCCTCCCCACGGGAGCTGCTCTAAGGAGCTGCTTGTAGGTTGTTAAGAAAGTCTGTGCACCATCCTCCCGCCCAAGTGAGTTTTGATCCTACATCCCAAGGGCAAGACCAGAGCAAGGCGAAGGAATACTTACCCACCTCACTTCATTCTGCTGCAGCTTAGAGAAGGGCCTCGGGATCCAAGAGGAAGCCCACGTTCATCCTAGACCTATTGCTTGGAAATGCAGATAAGTTCACAGTTAGTGCTTCACTAGAGCTCCAGTATCACTTCTTGGCATTGAGTAAGGCCAAAGAAAAGCAAATTATGGACTACAAATCATCAGAAAGATGCTTGTGTTTCCTGCTCATACAGAAGCACCTCAGCTGCTAGTGGAAGTTTAGGGACCAAAATAAGGATTACACACTTACGAACCTGCCTTTGCATCTCGTTTGGCTCTGCTCAACCACTAGGCACATCTGATGCTCACCATAAGCAGTGTTATTTTCTCTTCATTAAGAAGTCCATTTCCATTCAGGCCATTTTCCAGCCACAGGGCTGTGTGCATGTGACAGCGAGCAGCACTCACATCCCAACATGAAAAATGCTGGGGTCTTGGCAAAGGTCTGACAGTGCTGAGATATCCTGCCAGAGCGTTTCATCATGTAGGCAAGACCTTAGACTCTCCTAGGAGCCGCTGGCAAGTCTGTTCAGTTTTCAAAAATCAAACATTTTTCTCCATCTGCACTAGCCTGTGTTTAGTCTCTGTATTGCAACAGAACTCACTTTGATAACCTATCTCATCTTCAAAGTAGGCTGCTTGAATAGTGCCAGCAATTATAGTTATTAGTAAGAGTGTACAGGATTCAATATTGCAAGGTAGCTTCCAGGCATATCGATGGAATCTAACTCTGTCATTGTTTGCTCTTGTTAAGAATGAGGCTCAAAAGCAAAACCTCAGAAAAAAAAATACACAGAAATCAGTTTGTCAGTAAAGAGAGGAAATAGGGTCCTAGGCATTCGACATCTTTGGAAAAATGCAGCTTTATCCCAAGCAATATTATTTCCAGATGTTGTTGGATATGTATCACTTCATGAGCAGGAATTAATTTTCAGTACATATGAAACTGTGGAGGAGAAAAAAAGTAGGATGAGTTCTTCCCAGTTTAATTCCTGATTAAAGCAGCTTTCCATCTGGGATCTCAGTACCATGGAAATCTGAGAGAGGTGCTGAAGAGGGTCCAGGACAGCCAGGAAGGACATGCTCTGCGACAGACTGCACAGCTTAGCCTTGACCTTGACAAAGCACCAGCCTGCCTTTAAACACACAGGCAGGGTCATTCACTTCACAGGTCTAGCAGTGCCCTCATTCCTCCTGTCCAAGGAGCCTTGGTGGGTCCGTTTGCCACAGCTGGTCAGGGCTGGGGGACTTGGTTCTGAAAAGCATCAAAATTTCAAAGGCTGAATAGTCTCACATCCTGTGAAGAATAACATTTTGTTTGTTTTCCCCAGACTTCTCTGGAATTTTTTTTTTTTCCCTTCTGCCTCTTCTGAGGATCTATAAGGCAAATCCAAGACAATTTAAATTACACTATTCATTGTCCTTTTCTTGACTGTAATTGGAAGACCTTGCTTAGTTTCCTAATGCTAGTGGAGAAACGATAGAAGTATTTTCAACTATATTTTTTAAAAAGAAAATAACATATGAAAGGAGAAAATATTTTAAATGGTACCATATTTTTCACAGATTTTATATAATCATATTTTTGTACAGTACTCCCATTCTTTAACAAAACATAGTTCTTATCCCTGTGCTGAAGACAGACAGCATCTTTCAGTATCCCATTCCTTACTCCAAAACCTTGCTACCGGCAGCAGTAGATAATGCCCTTCTCCCTCAAAACCAACCCTACCAGCGCAGCTGCCGGTCTGGGGTCACTGTCTGCCAGCTGGACATTGTGCATCTCCTGTTTGGGTAACTGCAAGCAGCACGTCCTGCCTTGCTGCAGCATCCCACAGAGTTCAGTTCAGTGAAAGAAGTAGCTGATCCCTTCCAGAAAGCACCTGACATGCTCCTGTCTTCTTCTCAGAGGCAGATATAAGGGGTGTCTGGTGCTGCTCCTGCTTCAACAGATTTGATCATTCATATGAAGACAGTACATAAAGTAGAAACTTGAGATACTTGATTGTTCTTCTGGGTGCTGAGTAGCAGAGCAGAAGCTAATATTGACTTATTTTAGCATCTTCAAAATCACTTTAGGTCCTTGAAGTCTTCCCATCCTTTCATCTCCTTCTCCTTAATTATTTCTTATGGGCAGTTGCACAATTCTCTTGCTCAAACGAATCTACCTAAGTCTCCTCCTTTATTCAAGTATGTTGCATTTTTCTGTGCTCATCTCCCTTCTTTCACCACCTGAACTCTTATTTCTACAGGGGTAAGTTCTTCAGCTCTGCAACCTCTGAAGGACCTGCCATAGACAGGGAAATGACAGCACAAAATATGTCAGTAAAACCACTCCTCCTAAGCAGGCAGGGTAACAGTTACCAGGGAAGCACTCTCATAGCAAGGCATGCATGAAGAGGACTCCACGGGAGTGCAAGGGTGGCCAACAATGTCTGTTTTGACCATGCTCTGCGCAAAAGTAAAGCAGCAGAAGACAGAGACAAGGCAGGTAAGAGATTTTTGGCTATTATCCCTGTAGGGCTCCATGTTTTGCAATAACCCAGCTATATAGCAGCTGTGCAGTGCAAGTCAGGTTCTCATATTCCCAGTCTTCTCCTACTGTGGTGTGCAGCAGAATGCTCCAAAAGAAATAAACTGTTGTTAATCTAGCAACATGTGAGGACCTATTGCGCATTTTGCACAGGGCACCTACTCAGAGCTACTCCAGGCTCAGCCTGCAGCTGATGGGGAGACACTGGTGCTTGCCCTAGTCATTCTCCTCTGAAAACTGCAGGGATGAGCAGCCCTTGGTTCATGTCCTCAGGTGATCCCACACTGAAGGAAGACTGAAGTGCACAGACTGGAAATACTGGAGTTACACCAGTGATAAGAAGTACAGGCTGAGCCAGGTGAGGAATCCCAACTTGTCATTTCCATTGCAGGGGGCTGACCTTTGCCTTTGTAGGGTCTGCAGCTTCCCTGGTTCATCTCTCCACTCTCTCACCCCATCATGTTGTCCCAGCCCAGGACCAAAGCTCCTGGTACTGTAACATAGTAAAGGATGCAAACCATCTGCCAGTCTATAAAGAGAGGGGTGATTTCAGCACATAGCAGAAAGAATTAATGGTTAAATTGTCAAATGAGGATCCTGGCATAGATAAAAAGGAAAAGCAATAGGAGAGGTTTGTTTGCATGCCACATCACTGTCTTCCCCTGGCACTGAAGGCAAACACTACTAACAGCTATGATGCATGAGTCAAAGCTGGCAGGAGAAATTAGGAGATTATTTGAGGTAATCATGATCCCAAGTCTAGCAAACCTAAGTTGCAGTCCTCATGCCAGGCATCTGAGTCGAGGTTGTAAGGGATTCTTACGTTTGTGACATTCCTGCTCCCGGGTCTATTATAGAGGGAGTGCTGAAGCCCATTCTGGGATGGGGCCAGCTCCCAGCAGTGCTGGAGATGTATTAACCAGGGTTTGGCCCAGGCCACACACAGAGAGAGTGCATGCACTGGGAACACCTTCAGCACAAGGAGATGTTGCCACTTTGGAGAAAGGCTGGGGTGGTTTCATCTTGGCTTAATCTCTAATCACTGCTGGGGCTTGCAGGCTGTGCTTAGTGCTGCCACTACTCCTACCAACCAGAAGCAGCCAGCAAGAAAAAGCACAAGGGAGAGGGACATCAGCAGTTTCCAAACAGCAGTAGTTCTACACAAGGAGAGAAGATTCAAAACCCTACTCCCTGTTCCCAGCCTGCGGTTCAAGTATGTTGTCACTTCCAGTACAAAATAATCCATTTTGTCCTGGGCATAAGATGATACCACCATCAATAAGCCATCAGCCTGATTTGAAATTAGTTTTTATTTATAGATGTGCCACTTGAATTGCGTAAGTAGTTTAAGCCAAACGAGGACACCCTCTTCACCTACACAGGGAACGTGGTTGAGCCTGGCTGGGGCATGAGGTACTGTCATTAACTACATGCTCTGTCTTAGATCTGCAAGTGGGGCAGTGCTGTGGCAGGCGAGTCAAGCTTGGCACAAGCAGGGACAGGTAGAGGTGGTCTGGAGCTGCCAAGTCTGAGGGGTACAGAGCTCACATGCAGCTTTTGCTGCTAAGGCTTTTGGGAAGCTGGTCCTGGGATTCTTAGCACCACAGCAAACAAGTTACCTTCCCTTGTGGGTCTGTGGGAGGACATGTGTGCCTTATTTAGGCACTTGGCAATATCAGGGCAGGGTTCGGTTACTTGTTTAGGGTGCAGACTGGCTCAGCCAACTGGGCTGGGCAGAGCACACCACAATATGGGCACTAACTAACAGCTCCAGGTTCAAGCCTCAATCAACCCTGCAGTGAAGACACCCTCAGTCACAATTACATGGAGGCCCAACAGTAGCACTGATTAAATCAGCATTGCTCTATCATAGCCCTGCAGAGATCAACAGGCCACAACTTCCAGCCATAGCAGAACTGGGGCTTGGGCGTCAGTGGTTTTTGTTTGACGGCTAATCCCCAAACACTGACCCTTATTGAACTAGAACTATGCAATATTGAAAAGCTTGTGCCAAGAGCGGTGCCTTCACCACCTCTCCTGGATATGCATTCATATGTTTTTCAAAGTATCCTCATCACAGTTACTTGTGATAGGCTAAAGAACAAATACTCAAGACCTTGAGGAGCAACGCTAGCTTTGAAGTTTGTGATGTGCCACAGATGGACACAACCATGCCGTGACCACAACTTCTAAGCCAGCTCTGCTTCTCTTAGGCTGCAGTGTTAGCAGTTCTAGAAGTTCTGCTCCCTACTCATGAGTGAAGGGAGGTATTAGAGATGAGAGAAGAGCAGCAGATCAAGAGTCATGTAAGCCACAGGAGCTTATAGTACTTACTTCTCACTATAGTAAATGCAATCACAACTGCAACTCCAGTCCCTGTGGTCCTCCTGGAAGCTGAGTCTTTGAATACTGCTGCTTGTTCTTTGAGGTATCAGAAACAATTAATGAGGCTTGACTTGTCCCATGGAAGAACATGGGCTGTGTCACCTCTAAAAACAAAGCTTGAGAAACCAGCAAATGAAGGAAGTGGAGATGGGCAGTCTTTGTAACATAAGACCAGTGCTGGAAATGCATCTTGCTGAACAACTGCACACTAAGGTGAGGGACACTGGTACGTCCTTCATAGCCAGGAGCATAATGAACAATCCCTGAGAAGTCCCTGATCAGATGCATGCCTCCACTTGCCATCAATCCCACTTTTAATCAGGAAAAAAAAACAAACCACAAGCAACAAACCACAAAAAAAAACCCCACCACTAATCAATTAGGCTATAGTTATATCCTCACCATTTTAAGTAACCTTGGCCAGTGCTATTGGTCAGAGCAGTAGCACTCAGCCCCACAAGAAATCCTCAGCTACAGGCTGACCCAACAATGTCTTGGCAGAAGGGAGCACAAGTTGCTTTACCTTATGCTTGCCTAGGCTGGGGAAACAACAAAACAAGGGCTTTGAAGCACTTTGCTCTGCCTTTATCTACACTGAACTTGTACCATTTCCTTTCTGTCCTCTTCTTTCCAAACCCGCTTACTGTTTCTGTCCAAAACACTTGCATTCTTCCAGTTTCAGGGTTAGATCAGAAGTAAGCAGGGAAGATAGGCTCAGAAGCAGCATGAACCAAGCTGAAAAATCCTTCCGTTAAACCCACTCAAAGTGGAGAACTGTAAAAACAGCACCTCCACACCAGGTTGATGGCCCCTTCACAATCCTCTAGCACTGAGCAAGGTTACTAAACTTGACAGGGCAGTTGAAAGACGTGTGCATTTCAAAACTGTGATTGACACATCCCTCCTTAAATCAGGTCAAGACAGTAGGTTAATTTGGGATCTGTCAGCTTTGGGGTAACCAAATTGGTCAGCTTTGGGTAAGTACACATTAAAGTCCAAACAGTGATGTTACATAAGAGTTTGAAAGAGGGGTACATAATCCACCTCCCCCCGCGCTGGGAGGAGCTATCTGTTGTGCTTGAACTCTGCTTCTGAGCTCCATCCTGCTGGTCGCTGCAAGGTCAGAGCATCTCACAGTACAATCAGTGCTGCACTCCCAACTGGTGCAGCAGGTCAGGAGGCACCAGCCAACTCCAGAGGCATGCAAGGTGACAGAGGCCAAGTGACTTAAATCACCACATGCATGTGGAATTACCCTGAAAAATATACTGCCTGGAGCATCTCAAGCTTAGTGTGAAATGGAATTCATACGCAAAGAGAGAAGCTTGTGCAGTCCCAAGCCTGGCCGTAACATACTGGCAGTACGAATCACGGCCAGAGTTCACCTCTTTCATGGACTTGACAAGCTGCAGGAAAGAGATGACTATTTCAAAAGAATTTAAAGAGAAGGCAACTGTGCTAAAAGCCATTCACATGTGTTTGGGATACAGATCTCTCGATTCACCGAATTTTTACTATAAGAGAGATGTAAAGATGAAGCAACACCCTAAGGACCTCACCTGAAAATGGCCTGGCATGCAAAGGTCACAGCACATTTCATTGCCGTTTACCATTCCTGCAGCATTGGTGAACACCATTCTAGAAGCAGCCTTTGAATCCCGAAGATGCACAAGCCTGTCCCAAGCAGCTCTTTGTAACTACCCACCAGAGATCTTACAGCCACAAGCAGGCAGAACATTTCTGTGGACAGTGACATTTTATGGACTGTATGGTCTACTCACATTCCACTGCAGTGTGTAGCATATCATGCTTATTGTATTAAACCTGAGAGAGGAGTAACAAAAAAACTTAAGTGATCTAAAAAAGGAGGAACTCCTCCTATCCAACAATAAACGCACACCCATTTACATTCTTTTGTAAATGAATTGATCTTTAGAAGAAAAATAAAAGCACTTAAGATATTTTTCTTTAGAACCATTGCACATTTGGTTTTACCTCGGATGGGAGACATACAAGCAGGAACACTTTCCAATTGAAAACATACAAAACAAACTCACATGGAACAGTTCAGCACCTAGAGGTGTTTTCGTTGTATCCAGGAAGAATATGTCTGAAAAAATTTGGAAAAAAGCCTATTAAGTAGTGGCACTGTTCCATCCTATTTTCTGTATGTCTCCCATCTGTAAGCTACTTCATGAAGAAAACCTTTGTTTTCCAAAGCTTGACTTATTAAAGCTCATTTGTTCAAAAGACAACAGCGCCTTGATGCTGTTTATACCAGGGACAGCGAAGAGCTAGGCTGGGTTTAGCAGTCACAGCATAAGATGTTACTGGCTGCCCCATCCCTCTGCCAGCAGCCACTGACCCCCGCAGAGAGGGCAACCCCAGTCCACCCCCCACTCTCCAGTGGAGCTCAAGGTTAAAACATGAGGTTTGCTAACAACAGACCAAGCCCTCAGCTGGGGGACAGACCCTCCCACAAAGGGGCAGGACAGACCACCAAGGATTATAGCTCCCGATACCCATTCCCCAGAGCCCATTTATCAGTGTAAATGCTAAATCCAGATTTGAACAGCCTTCACAATTTTGTGTGCATGCTTGTTAAAAAATAAATACATCAGGATACGGGTATTTTCTCAAGCTTGTTCCTAATCAGGAAAGGACTGTCAACAAGGCTAGAGCATTTTCGTTCTTCCATCTGAGACCTCAGAAGGCGGCAGTGGCATTAAAACTGCCACAGTTTAATCAACTCCTTTAAGCATAGGAAAAAGAGGCTGCTGCTTTTAAGAGGACAAAACTCACCTCCATTTAACTTCAAATAAACTTCAAAGAAAGGCATTGAAATAGTTCATATTCAGCTGTTCTATTTTCTTCCTTGCAAGGCAGGTGCTAAAATATCAGCATCTCACAGGAGATAAATCAGAGAAGTATTCACAGAGTAAGAGTTAATCGCTGGAGTTAAGGTACTAAGGAAGAGAGATGTGGGCAACTCAAGCATTCTCTGAGTACCTCTACTGGTTCAGTAATACAAGCCTGAAAAAATGGAGTCAAAGCTTATTAATTGTCATGTTACTCTACCCTCAAGAACAGAGGAGGAGCTAGAGAAATACAGAAGTGTACCCATGCTTACAACTTAGGACCTAAAATTCTTCAAAAATAATAAACTAATCATTAAGTGCTTACATGTATTCTCCCTACCCACCTTAAAAGGGATCTACCTGTCTTTTCTATATTCATTTATTATATATAGATACATATAAAAAATGGCCTTACACTCCATTTAAGGATATTTTACTACATTGGTCAGAGTGCAAAGCAACTGTTTCCTAAAAAGCAGCATTTTTACATCGTGACAAAACCAAACTGTATCTTACCCAAGTTGCATGACCACACAGGAACAGTGGCAGATTATTTTTCTGGCTTGTAAAAAAAGTTTTAAAACAGAAGCTCTATTTCAGCAGTTTGAAGATGGAATGTAAAGTTTCTGCTGTTCTACGTATATAAAATATTTATTGAATCATACATTCATGCCGATTCCAATAAAAAAAAATAAAAGACTTTTCTGAAATTCTCTCCATAGATTTTTAGCGCCAGAGGTTCCATGCTGCACAGCCCACACTGCTGGTGCATTTGTGCTAACGTAACATTTCACAAAAATAAGGCAAAAGACCAGCTTTACTGTTAAACCTTTTATTCTGAAAAAATCATCTCTCCCATCTGTGACCTCCCAAGCTCCACCCCACAAATGAATTCCTACAACAGCAGCAGTATCAGCCACAGCATTCAGACTCCTGAACTGCTCCTCACCCATTTCAGACTCCTGGAAGGCCAGCAGCTGCTAACATGCCATTACTCTTCCTTTCCCAGGATTCAAGGTCAAGTCCAGGCAGCAGAAATTTTCCCTAAGAGCAACGTATCTCATCTCTAGTCTCTATAAAACACCTCTCAACATCACTCTGGTCCTTCACACAGCAATGACAGAGACCCAAACAGAAAGTTCTGTTGGTGGTGTCTTTACAACATCCTGGATTTTAAAGCCAAATGAAGAGCAGCACTCTCCATAGAGCCAAACTATGCCTTAAAATTCTCATGCAAGTTAAAAACAGGTCTGGGAAGGAGCTTCACTGTTTGGGCCTAGGGTCCATATAAAGGAGAAAACAACAAAAAAGGTATTTCATGTACCATTTTACAAGCTAGGACATAAAATTATTTATACATAGCCTTAAAATTCTTTGGCAAATGAACTCACCTTGGTGCAGACACCAAAAACGACATTTCAGAACCTTAAAGAACTGTCACTCACGCTGAATCTCAAAGATATACATGATAAAAGTATTTCTCCTTCCACAGTCAGGTGCTTTGTCAAGTTTGAAACAACATCAGTGGAACAGCAGAGCCCACGCAGCTTAGCAAATGGCATTTTGTGACAGAAAATAGAAGGGCAACATCCTGCCCTCAAAATCTATTCTGAGAAAGCACCATTTCTCTAAAATCTGCCACCTTTAAGGAATTACGAGCTCAAAAGCCATCTACTTATTTCCTGTCTGATAACCACATAAGCTATTAATAAACCCCCTTGCCTCATCTTCCACACAACATGCAAACAAGATCATAAAGATCTTTAGAGAGCAGTTTTTCAAGTTACCAGTCAGGGTAAGAAGGGTACTGCTGGGAAGTAAAATAATCACCAAGATAATTACTTCCTGCCAAGGCCTGCATCAGTTAGGGAAACTTCCAAGCGAGCCACGGCTCTTGGCCCCAGGCAGCACGTAAAGGAAGAGAAATAATTTTTAGAGTATATCTTTGTTTCAAAATATGTCCCTCAGAGGGGCAGAATCACCAGCTCAGAATCTCAGCAGCTGCAGAGATCAACTCCAAATCTTCATGCCTGCACTGAGAACCGTCTTTCTCACCACGAAGAGCAGACTCCCAGACCTAAAGGACATCCCTTCCACATGGAACTGCTGAAGAATGTTTCTCATTGAGATTCAAGTCAGAGCTTGCTGTTAGCACCCAGCACATTAGCACACAGGCTCCAACTCCTACTCCCTAAGTCCTCTCTGCAAAGCCCTACTTCCAATAGCTTCCTCACCAACTCAACATTTGCCTGTACATGGCTAGAGCACACCCAGGAAGACTAGAGCTTCAGCTCTGAGCAAATTCTTGAAAAATAAAAATAAAAGAACCTATGAAGAGGGCCCTGCAGAGCAAGAGCAAGTGATCCCTGCCTCAATCCTCAACTGCAGTACAAACACCTGCAGTCCTGAACACACACACACACAAAATCAGTTCAACTTCACGCAACAGCCCCATGCAAGTCTGCTGGTAATTAGAAGAACTCCAGAGGGAGCTTCCCCCTGCACAAGAAGAGGGGATAACTAAGCCCAGTTAATTGTGCAATGCCCTTAACCAAAGAAAACAGAGGCAGCACAGCTTCCCGTTGTGGTTCAGGTTGTATGAAATACTACTGTACATGGATCAGCCTTATTTCTACTTGTCTTACACTATTAAGATCAGCCTGAAGAGACCAGATCACACCAGTCACACATGAAATCCCCTGTGCTCTCAGAAGAGCACATCGTTAAGGTATAAGGACCATTAAGGTTGTTCCTGACACTGTCCATGTGGCTTGTGTGGGTGCAAAAGCAGCCTATGACAGGTCTGACCAACTTTCCCCCACCTTCTACTCCCTGCAGAGCACTAGGACATGGAGAGCATTCAGCAAACACCACCTCATTGTCTGGATTGAGGCAGAGGTGCCACCACCGAGACATGCAGTTTTATTCATCAGAGACTTCCCTGCAACATTTTCTTTCTAGAGTCAGATTATCTTGGTTATCAGAGGTCAGCCACCTTGTAGCCACCCTAGCTCACTGCAGCCAGTCGAGGCAAATCCAATCATGACTTCTTCATAGTCATCTTCATCATGAACACATGCAAAGCATTAAAGACCTTAGACAAGAGATAGTGAGGTTTCAACACCACAGTAATGGAGAAGCCCAAAGGGCTTGAGACTACTAAGAAGTTTATAACGATAAAGCCAGTGTGATGTTTTACAGCAGGTCTTTTCAGTATACCTTGTGATTAGCTAGTCACACAACAACCAAAATGCAAATACTAAGAGTCACTCTACATTTTGTTCAAGATGCTGTCAACATTAACTTGCTTTTGAAAAGTATTTCTTTACAAGACATTCCAAGAAAATGGTATGTAAATATTTTATTTTGCCTGTCATCTTGGACAAGTACATCACTT
>JAVSBS010012787.1:22922-34856 GCA_033124195.1 Coracias cyanogaster | reverse complement strand
TTCTGGGTGAATATATTGATAGTATGATTCATACGAAAACAAGCATACACTTCACCTTACAGGCTTTTCAATTCTTCACTGACATTCCTCCTTTCTCTCAAAGTAGACAATGAGCCAGAACTGTCCAGCTCCCAGTACAGAAATGGTGTTTCAGGCTTACAGGTTCTTTTGCAGATTTGGGTAAGAGCTATAAAAGCTTCTATTAATAGCACTTTAATCAAGTCTGAAGTGCAAACTGCTACTGAAGTCTTGGATTTAACATCATAAGCAGCAGAAACCCAACAAATGAGAAGAAAATATCACAAACATGACAGTTCAGTGAAAGACTCCCATTGCATACCTTCACCTCCCACAAGAAAAAAAACATAGAAGGGTTTTTTAAATACCAGTTACCACCACAAGAGGAAGCAGTATGTATCTCCATCTGGCTGGCTGTGAGAGCACACCACAGTTACTGCTGTCACACTTTGCTCTCCTCCAATTCACCACGATATTTAAGTCTTCAGGAATAGATCGGACGATTTGTGAGGAAGGAAGGGAAAAACAGCCTAACTCTGAAGGATGAAGCTAAATTAAAACAGAAACCAAAACTCTACTGACATTAAGTACAACCAGGCTCAGCCACTAAATTTGGAAAAGGCAAGAAATGACTGTTCTGGAACAGGTAACATCCATCTGCCCTTTGGGCAAGGGCAGCTTCACTCCAGCTTTCAAGCAAGCAAAGGTCAGGAGAGAGATACTGCATGTGCACAAATAGTTCAACTGATAGATCTGAACACATGGAAACAATGAACCCTGACAGAAGTAAACTCACTAAGCACCTCTCTTGTATTACCAAGAGCCCTGAAGGTCTGGTGTAGACTCAAACCAGCTCTTTTCATCCAAATGTTTAACCCCATATATTACAGAAATAATACTGCTTTCTGCAGTAAAGTCTTACAAAAGCTACTTGATTGAAATTGCCCAGTTTTGTATTTTACTTTCAGTTTCATCTTCTTTCAGAGGCAGTGGAGAGCATTCAGCATCTTTAACACCAGGACACACAGGCACCTCGCATACTTCTGACAAAAAGGCCAACCTTCCACTTCATCCTCTGCTTCTGCCAGACCTGAAATTAACACCTAAACCACAAAAGTAACTCTTACATACAGTAGTTTGATCTGTAAAGGATGTGATAGAGACATTTCTGCATCAGGTGTACTTTTGCAAGGTTTGTAATAGGGCCTTCCCAGACTCAAAGTTATTCAATTCTGCATCCAAAACATATGTGTTTTCAGTTATTTGAATGCAGCCAAATTGATGAACAGAATGTATCAGAAACTTCAGCTATAACCACTTCTACCTATAAACCTAGTGCCTGAAGGAACTATCTCTTCCCCTTGGAAAAACTCCAACATACTCTTGACTTGATAAAGCAAATCTAGACCTTTTTTATTTTTTTTTTTTAAACAATTTGCCAAGACTGGAATGAGAGATAAATAGAAGGCACAACAATTTTGCTTTTTTTTATACAAATACAAACTAAACATGAAAAAAACTCCCTATTTCAATAAAAAATTTCACAAGTTCAGGAAAAGTGTTGTAAGAGTCAAGTTCTAGACATGTAAAACCTATCCCACAATCCAAAATTTTGAAGTGGTAAAACAGTAGTTCAAATTCCTTTCTGTGATCATGTATCAAAAGAAAAAAAAAGAAGATTCTACAGATACCCAATATTCCACTCTTACAGCGCCCCAAAAGAGAAAGGTGAATGTCAATTTTTTCAAGTGGCAGTATCTCCAGACCAGAGGATGATCATATGACCCTCAAAGAATAAATCAATAGTTTTGTTTTACCGCCCCTGAAATACTTGCCAAGTACTACGTTTTCATACAGGCTCTTGAATGCATGCACGTGAAATATTATTCCACTGACTGAAATGCACCCAAATTCGGTAGAAGGGGGGAGAAAAGAAGAAAAAAAAAATTAAGAGACATTCCTTTAGGAAAAACCACTGGTACCAAAAAAATCCAGTCCGTAAGTTTGTTGTGAGCAAGGAAATTCAGTTCTTTTTAAAATCCACTTTTCCTAAAACGTTGTTCCACAAAGCTGGAATCTGGGACAAGGACTAGAAAAAAATAATCACAAAACACAAACAAAAAAGGGCCAAAATAGTATCAAACGTAGCAGTCTATAACAGGCTAGGGCCACATTCCAAGATACCCAAGGCTGAAATTCACAAATTTGCAGGAAAAAAGGGGTTTGCGTCACCATGTCAACATCCATGATGCATTCACTGGCGTTGCCCGATCCCCCTTCCAGCTCCAAATCCTGGTTTCTGGGACATTCCTCCACGTGGAGGCCCTCGAATCCCACCTCCCAGCCCCCCACGAGTGCCTCCAGGTCCACGTGGTCTGTTATCTCTGCGGTCACCCTCCCTGGCAGCTCGTGTTTTCTTCTCCTCCACATTCAGGCGCACCTCTCCCCTGAACATGATAGGCTGCAAGAAAAGCGGAAAAGGACTTCCATTAATGACTCACCAGTAGCTCTTCAATGCCAAGCAGATTTCTGCAACCTCTCCACAAAAGAGAATTAAAGTGGTTTACAACTGGTTACTAGAAAATGGCAATAGTCAAACTATGCATCCAGTCTTGGGACTTTATCAGAGAAGACAAAAAAAAAAAAGTGACACTTAAAAAGCAATCTCAGATTTAACACTGAGTGCTCTGACACCTTTTAGAAAAGGAACTGAACTCCTAACGGTAACCTTCTACCCTTAATACATGGTCCACCACATTGCACAGTCACAGGGTGCACATACTGCATCAGCAATTGCTGCTGACAAGCTGAGCAGGTACCTCCTGCCTTTGTTAGCAGAAACTCTTTTCAAACTGCATACTAATATAGCTTCTCCTTACAACCTCTTCCTCTCAGCCTTGTCAACAAACAAGATTCTACTTGTCCACAGTGTCAGACTCTCTCTACCTTGATCTCCTGAAGTTATTTACCTGCTTCCCATGCACAACTCAGCAATTTCCCACTGGAAAAAGGCTCTGTAATGAATAAATTCACATCCATCTAAGTTGTTAAAAGCTACTTCAATGACAAAAGATTCTATCTGTACAAATGCTGTGCAAGTCTTAGTAAAGAGACATCACACCTACTTGAAGATGCCCAAGAAAGGTCCAAGGGACAAAGTAGAATCTTTTCTTGTTAATGTGAAAAAACACTATCTTATCAGCAGACTAAAACCCACTGACTAGAAGTTTATTTACCCTGCTGCTAAGGATCTTCTGAACTGGTTCAGGATCATCAAACACCACGAACCCAAAATTGGGGAGCTTTCCACCACTGTTGATGCGGAGTTCAACAACATTGCCATAGCCTGCAAGAGAAAAGCCAAGTTCTTTGGTCATACATTAGAATGTCCTGTTGACCATGCTTATGGCTGCAACCCCCAAACCCTCAGGGTTCAGCAAAGCAACTCACTTACTTTGGAAAAAGTCTTTAAGTTCAGTTTTATCCACATCGTGGGGAAGGTTCCCAACAAACAGCTGATGGCTGTCTGGGTATCTCACAATCCGCCTGGTTTCAACATCGCCCTGTTCACCCTCACGTACTTGAACAGAAAAGTAAAACTTGTTTAAGAAAAGCCAGTCCCCACAACAAAGGAAAAAAAAACACTATAGTCAGAATTAGCCATTTAAAGAATAAGAATTGGCAATATTTATCCACTAATGTATTAAAAAGGTAAGCATTCTACACACACTAGCAAGTTTGTAACTGCTTTTTATCACCTAACTGAAGCCAAACACTTGAGTAGAAACCTAGATACTTCAATAGCATGCTAGTGAAATCCAACTCTAAAGCTTGCCAGACGTTCAGATCAAGGTCTCCTAAAATAACCATATCCACAAAAGTAGAAATCATTTGCTTACTAATAAAATTAATGAGATTTTAAAAGCATTAATCATTACATGGCTTCCCCAAACCCATCAAATGGCAGCAAACTATGTATTATTATTATCCTCTCTAGCTTCTCTTACTTGGTCTAGGACCCCTCTGTGGTGGGATGCTGGTTCGCTGCTCCCTCACTCGCTGATCCCTCTGAGGTCTCTGAGGTGGGGTCTGAGATTCAGGCTTTGCCTCAGGGCGGGGCTGTATAAATTTAAAAAGGAGTTAACAGTAAAGATTCAGAGTGCACCTTTTAAGAGCTCACTAATAAGTTCTTGATACAATAAATTGAAAATTAAAAAAAAAAAATAGTTCTCCCTACCTGTGACTAAGACATGTTAGGTTCTGTTGTCTTATGTGCTAAAAGCAAACAAGCCACTTGACTAAGTTAGAATCTGTCATGCCATTCACAGTTCTACACAATACAGGCCCATTCATGACAAAACCTCACCTATGAGGTAGGCAGTGGAAAAAGAAAAGTTGCCTCTTGTTAAGAGGGTGCAATCGTTGTAGACGGCAAATACATCCAGCACTCACATCAACAGTCCCTGTTTTTCCTCCAATCAGTTCCTTCTCAACCCAAAAGCCAAGGAATATAATTTATGAAGTCTGTCGAGAAACACTGAATTTTAAAGTCCTTGGAGTCTCTGAGAATTCAGATTTTCAGTACATCTCGCTCTGTTTTTTTTCCCCCCACCTCATTTTACCGTCAGCCAATTTAGCACTTAAACTTCTCTAGGTGCTGATTGCTACCTGCGAGACTGGTACTTTCACAACATGAGGTGGTATTCCTGAAACTGGAACAGCTCCACTGGGAGGGAGGTTCTTACTGGTCACTGATGCCCAGGAAAACGTCTGTAAAAGAAAAACAAAGTTAAGATTTTAACTTAACTCCAGATGCTTTTATCCTTCTGAATATATTCCTGACCGTACAGCTAGCAGACACAGAATAAAAAAACTTAACCTGTCCTTGAAATTCAGGATCCAGCCACTAGCAGTTTCCCTACAGCTTCCTTCAAATCATTTAAAATCAAAAGACTTATTTAACAACAATGGAATCACACTTCTATCCTATTTCTAAGTTCTATATACAGTTGACATCGGACACAGCAGTGGCCTAAGGCCAAGTATCACATCAAGGTTAGCCACTTTCGCCTCCCTTAACACTGATGAGTGAAAAATCCCCGGGTAGAAATAAAGTCACATTTCAACCATTTTCCTGGTTAAGCATGTTGGTTCCAGTCTGTCCAGAATTTCAGAAGCTCTGTTTACAAAGAATCTCAGCCTCTCATTGCTGCCACAGTTTCCATACCTACCAAATACACAAAGACTCACCTTAGCCTCTAGTATTTTAACCAACTAGTTACACCTAGAATTTAAGCTATCTATTATTGTACAGGAACTAATGGGAAAGAGGCAACTGGTCATGAAAAGAGTCATTTGGGAGAGGGCAGAAATAACAGAGCATTTGAACACTTAATTTTAGCTATTTTTCCTCTTTCAGAGAAAGGATCATGCTCTGCAAAACAACAACAGAGTCAAGCATACTGATTAAACCATCACATCATAGAAAAGAGCCATCCACTGCCATTACCCTGGAGTCCTCTTGCACCGCAGGCGCTGGTTCAGCAGGAGCTGGAGAAGGACTCTTTTCCACAGTCTCTTCTGGAGCTGACTCCTCTAACACCGGCTCAGATTTTTCTTCCTGCACCTCTGGTTCAGGTTCCTGTTCAGGTTCTGGCTCTGGCTCAGGTTCAGCCTCTGCAGCTGTCTCTTCCAGGTGTTCTTCAATGTCATTGCTATTATACAGCACCACAAAAAGCAAGAAAGTGGTGGCACTGGGTTTTATTGTATTACTGAGTGGTAAGGAATGCTACTTGCATTTGTTAGAAAGAGCAAGGTTAATCTATCTAAATAAAGCCACACTGCACAGGGATGCAACTTTCGCAGTTACACTATAGAGCAGCAAAAGCATTACATCTACTGAAAATCCAGAGCCTCTGCGTTCAGCCCAGTAGCACTTTGGCTTGAGCTGCCCAGAAACCAGAAGTCTTTTGACTGTCAAAGAGGGAATAATGAGTAGCAATAAATTCATTTGACCTGTTGAACAAGCAGTCTGTATTACACAACACCTGACTTCAACTGATAAGGTATTATTACCTGACAGTCTGCTCATAATAAGCACTGGTATCATCAGGAACAGCCTCAGGTGTCTGCTGTCTTTCCTCAGGTTCTTCTCCTTCCTCCTCTGATTCTAAATCAAGTTAGAAAAGGAAAAATACCACCACACATCTTTAGTACTTGGATCAAATGCAAGGCATGTTGCACAACATGCAGGTGAAGTCACTGCTAGAGAGCATACAGGAAGCACTATCAAGACATGACAAGGAACATTTCCTTCTATTTCTGCCATCACTTGAGCTACTCAGTTTTGACCAAGGTCAAACAACACATTCCAAATATTTCAGAGAAGCAGATTTATAGCCTACAAATCTGACTGCAACTGCTAAAATAAGTCTTACACTTCTTTTAATAGAAACAGAATATGTCAGAAAAATAACAATCATCTGCACATCACAACTCCTGCTGGAACGCAAGGAAAAAAATATACAAAGCATGAAGCTTAATGCTGATCTGTTTCTCCAGCAAGATTTCCTCTGGTCTGCTAATGGAGCCTTCACACAGACCCAGAAACAAGTACCAGTGCAACAGTCTATGAATTCCTGCTACTTACCCTCTGGGGGCTCAGTGTCAGAGTCACCGAAAACCTCATCTTGGTAGCGGAAGATATCATTGTGGACATAAAACTTGTTTGCAACAGAACCCTAAAATTAAATCAAAAGGGAGGAACCCTTTCAATTACATCAACTGCAGTAACAGAAACTGACATAATGAGAAAACAGGAACAGCTTGAGCAAATCATCCATCCCACATAAGATTAATTAAAACTTGCCTCCAACAAAATGTGTTGTTCAGGGGAAAAGGAAAAATACATTTGTGCTTTTTTAGTGCTTTTAACTCCAATAGCTTACACCACTGAAAAAACCAGAGCTAGAACTTTCTGGGATCTAAAGTATCAATTCCTAGCCCCAAGTCAAACTGAAAAAAATAAAGCCATCTTGCAATGCTCCTTTTTTCACTATCCTTTTCAATTGTATGAACAGTTTTGTTCAAAAAGCCACCTCAAAATTATTAAGTCAGTACTTTATACAACATGGAACCAACGTCTTCAAATGATAGAAAGCTTATTCCTCTTTCTACTTCTTTTTTTCAGTAACAGGACGAGTTGCTAGGACAGCAAACTAAAGATTAAGTCACTGGAAAATGCATAAGAAAATATGCATTGCACATACCTAGTATCCAAAATTTAGGCTATTTACAACTGTAATTATGATATCCAAGGTTAACGTATGACCATACAGAAGTACAGTAATTTCTTAAGGAATTCGCAGAACATTACTGCTGAATCTTGTGGCAAACTACCTTCCCTTCAGTTTCTTACACTGCACCAGACAGCCTTCATTAATCCTAACGTGACATCAAAAGCACTGTAACAACACCAGCACTCCATACCGCATACCTCAGGTGCGAGTACAAACGTTTGCATGAATCTGCGCACGGGCTGCATGTTGTTGGAGAGCTCTCCCATCACCTGGACTACCACACCATCATTGAGAGTAGCATGGGCATCCACATGGCGAATCTTGGTGTGGCAATCCTTGAAGTTTAATGACAGCACCTTCTTATGGATATCCTGTAAAAGAACATTACACAGGTCACAAGGCAGAAGGCACTTTGCTAAGTTAGCGGCTTTCAAAGAAAGCAAAATCATAAAACACCATTTCAGAATATTCCCTAACTCTAGAGAGAAAGCTTGGGGGCATTCTCTTCAGTCTGCTTTGCAAGCGATTTTACATTATAAACTTGATTAAAGAAAGCACATCTTGCCTAACTATTGCTGTTTACCAACTGTTATAGGCAGTTACAGACAGTTTACTCTGCCCTTTTTTTACAGAAAACACTTGGACAAAGAGGGATGAATCCCAGCCGGGTATGTGTCCTTTCTCAACCACAAAGGTGACAAAAAAAGCAGGAAAGAACAGTAAAGTTTTCTTAAGTACTTACAGATTGCCCATAGACTGCATCAGCTGGTTTTCCATTGGAATCCAAGCCACCATGGACATAGGAAGAGTTCTTTCCATAAAACCTGTTGGAAATAAATATTTTAAGCTTTGTTACGGAAGAACATTTATTCTCTACATTAGAGTACACTATCAATAATATACTCTCAAGCAAGATTTCTATCTTAATTAGTTAAACAGTCATACAATACCATAATCCTGTCAGATCTGAGGATGGGGGTTTCAGATCAGAGGAGAAAATGCAAAGTTCTCCCATGTAAGCTGTAGCATCTAGGTATGTTAGATACCCAAGAATTAATAACAGCCAAAACCAAAGTCTCACAGGAGCTAGATGATCCAGTCCCATTCTCCCCTTTTTGTACAAGGTCCCTAAAGCTAAACAATACCCTCAACACTCAGGATGCTGAAGGCTTCCCCTCAAGTTCTTGTTTAAAGACTGACCAAGAAAAAATGTTACTTTTTTGTTCATCTACAGTAAAGAAAGTGCTGCAGGAAAACATTTCATTTTATAACTGAGGAATTACAAGCTAAAATGCATTAAACATAACGGGATTGCATTCTGCCATCAGAAAACCTAGAACGGAAGTCCATGGCACATTGTAAACTCTCCTCTGACCCAAACGGACGAGGTCAGCTGTGCACCTAAGATGGGAAATACTCTCAATTATTGTTCCTCAGATTGAAAGGTAGTTTCAGAAATTTGTCTAGCTACCCGAAGCACAGCAAAACTAAGCGTATCTTCAAAAATTGTTGGTTTTAAGAATGTAGGATACCTGTCAAAACAAACAGGACCAATTTGTTTAGATAAGAGTGTAGTTTGCTCCACATTTGTAATTTCTCTGATTTTCCTTTAAGAAAGAGCTGCTGGTATTACTATGGAGACATACAAATATACATACACCATTTTCAACGTTTTCCCCCTCGTCAAGAAGCATTGTATGAAGACAAAAACTACAAAAATGCTTAACCAAATATTTATCCAACTTCCATTTATATAGATTACAACTAGAAGTAGCAAGCAACACACTTTTTATTTACATATTTTCTTATTTTTTACTTAGAATACACACCTAGCAACGTTTCAGTAACCAGAAGACAGATAAAGAATTCCTGTAATCTTTATTATCCACATTTTAACCCAGCTGACCAAAATTGAAAGCAACTACACCCAGAGTCTGTCTTGAGTAAATGAGATTATGTGTCCAAATTCAGCAAGCCAAGACACAGTAATAAGCTTATTCATCAATTTAAACACACAAATTAAGAATTTCACACAGAAAAACAGATCATACAGAGAAGTGGAACTTTACCTGTGCAAATAGTCAGGTGCTTGGTTCAGCAGAGTATAGTACTGCCTGACGAATTCCCGCCCGACCAGCAGGGGACTTGGCTTCTCCATCACCATTTCTTTGGTCAACTGAAAACTATGGAAAAAACCAAAAGCTCCATAAAAGATTTCACACTGCTGTTGACATCCTGATGGCATAAGCCACATAATCATGGCGCAAAGCACGCACCAAAACCCATCAGCTGTTTTACGAGAGCAGGCAGTTTAACCTATGTGTTTTCAGAGTCATCCATCTTTCATGGTGAGGAGAGGACCGCTGGGTACCAAACCGGCAGTGGGAAAGGCTGTATGGGCAAGGGAGATTGCCTCATAGCGTGTCAGCATTTAATTACCCTACAGTAAAAATCAGGTGGCAAGCAAGTATGGTTCTTCAAGAGGATTTGCTAAGTGGCTCAGTCATTTACAGTCGATCCCAGTTCTACTTACCTCACTTGACTTCACAATCAGAATTAAAAGTCAGATGTTCTAAGGCAAAGCCTGTGCTAGAGTATTAGGGGCATTTCCAAAAGGTCACAACAAGTCCAATCTATTTTTATCTAGCAGCATAGCAGTCCTTGCTTCTGAGTGACAAGCGCTGGAGAAGAATATCAGATTATTTTAAGAGTACTATGCAACAAACAAATGCATGCCGTTCTTCCTTTGCTTCCACCAAATTCAGCAAGTCACTTCCCACTTAAATCCTGAAGACTAGTCAAATGAAGAGCACCACCCAGACACAGACAAATCCATCAAGGTACCTTCTACCTAACGTCCATGGATTTGTAAGTTACAAAAAGAAAGTCTTTGCAGGTTGATTACACAATCTGTACCTTCAGTCCAGGTCAGTCAAAACCAAAGCACATTCCTGTGTTTCCTTGCTTTCCAATACTCATGCACACTGTCTAAACTCATAAAAAACAGGTCTAAACTGTACTTCTGCTGCAACTCTTCAGGCCCTGTAGTGCTGATAGTAAAGACCTAGTGGAAGAGCTCTCTGCAGCGATCAAGCAGACATTAAGCAAAAAGGCATTAGAAGAACACATGCAGTAGCTCAACTTTCTCCCCATGACTGGCCCACAATCCCTTCCCCCACAAAATACATCGTATGCAAATTCACCATGTACAAGCTTCACATGTTGTACAAATCAAACCCAATACAATTCTAAGTGGAGTCATCTAAAAAGCAATTTGGGAGTCATCATGTACTTATCTGCTTTAATTTAAGACTGCACAATTATAAATAGCTCCAAGAAGTGATGGCATCAACTTAAAGGAAGTCAAACTAAGCAGTCATCTAGCACAGATTAATCCAGGTCAAGTCCACACAGTCCATGCCTAGGTGGTTACGGTAGGAGATCATAGTTACGGTAGGTCAAGCTTTCTCTTGTCACTACACATACCATCCTGTATCCTGACTCACCTACGACTATCATCTGAACTAAGCAAGGGGGAAAGAAAACCAGATTGTCTCTCCCATACAGTTGTACTAAGCCTTGTTCCAGTTCATCCAAGGATTTTGTTTGACACTTTAATTGCTTTTTCAGAATTTCAGAGAAGTGGCCCTTTAAATGCTAAAAACTGACAAAAACCTATAGCTTCAAAACACAGAGGTGATCTACCAGGTTAGTACTATTACAGTGACAAACACACACCATATACAGGCCTGCAAAGGAAGCTACAACTGTACTGCTCAGTGTACAAGGAATGCAAAACAGAAGCTTCAAACCCCAAAAAGAAGACCATACAAGAAAAGGTGACATGCAAGTCGGTATTTTGGATAAAGCCAAATCCAAACTAGCCTGGCAAATGCCTTATATATCAAACTGCAGTCTAACATCCAACATACTGTAATCAAAAGACACAAAGCAGTATATAACCATAGTGGTAGAACATACAGATAATATCTGATGATGGGATCAGAGCAAAACTCCCAGCAACGGCCAGCATGCACTGCATCCAGCTCAGCTGGAGATACAGCCCACGAGTTGCCACTCCGGCAGGTATGCAGTTTAAGGTTCAAAACAGAAGATTTAACTAGAACGCTAAGAATATGACAGCAGAAGTTGCTGTCATTTTGCATACACTGACATGTTTTGCTCTGCTTTTAACACAACCACACACTTATTTCACTTAAAGTTTAAACATAAATGCAAACTCCACCCATTCTATTTTTTACATGCCCTTTATATCTAAGTTTATACACAAGAAAGAAAGATCTGACAGGCTCCAGAGGATGTACACACATGAGCATCTGCTCTTTCAGTGGGAAATGTGTGTATCACTACCATAAAAGGAACTATGACTTACATGATAACATGCAAGAAGGATAAGACCAAACATGACCTAGAACTTAAAAAGGCTTCTCAATACATTCAGAATCTTTCAGTTGCTAAAGGATATTTTCAAGAGCTAACTGTGCAGAAAGAAAGTGATACTCCATGGTCGGGTCTGGCCCGCAGTACATGCTCAGATTCTGTGGAGCACCTGCATTTCAGCAAGTTCCCAGTATCTGTGGTTTTGAAGATGCTTTAC
>JAVSBS010012787.1:0-22824 GCA_033124195.1 Coracias cyanogaster | reverse complement strand
CTCATGTAACTTTGTTTCCTGGCAAGCAGTGGTGAAGCTTTGTCATTACAAGGGGCAGGAGGACCCTCAAGTGGGAGTAGAAATGGCACAGAGACAAGACCTGTGCTTTTTTGATCCAGTCAGCTGGACTGACAAGCCAAGACTTAATTGCTCCCCAACAGCTAAAAAGCAGCTTGCCTCAATGCTCAGAGTTTCCAGTTAGAAAGCCAGTCCTATCGTAGCACCAGGATCACTGTCTGGAGTATGACAAGAACTCTATATCAAAGAGCATACACATGTTGCTTCATTTGCTCTCTGGTTGGTTTGGGGTTTTTTTTTGGTGGGGTTTGTTGTTGTTTTGTCGGGGGAGGGGGAGCAGTGGGAAGGTGCAGAGCATGTGTTTAATTTCCTTGTAAGGAGTAGCTTCCCCTAGAATTCAAGCTTATTCCTACAGATGTCAATAGATAGGATTCCTACTCAATTCCTTTAAGTGCTGAATCAGGCTCTTTTGACAATTATTTTCAATTGCTTCTAGAACATGAATGTACAAAGCTTGACATCCTCACATAATGGTTAACTGTCATCTGCAGCGCTCAAATCTCAACAGCTTATTCACCAAAAGCTCTGGCCAATTCCCCTGCTTCAGTCAAAGTCCTCAACTGTATTAACCCACTAGCACATCACCTTCAATGCTGTTCTGAGCTGTCCCAAGACTTCCAAAGATACATTGAGAGTAGCTTGTGCTGATTAAATCTGTCATATTTACATGCTAAAAAAATTAAAAATCAAAGGACTTCCCTACTAAGGCAAAGAAAATCTATCGAAACGGACTCTTAATATGGAAAGAGGAATAGCAGTGACCAGTCCTCATTACCCAGATTGAAGAGAAATGGGAAAAACCTTTATATGACCTAATCAGAGGATAACAATCTGTTTTCACTCCTGCTGCTACGCTGCCAGTCGCCATCCGTCCTTGCTCTCCAGCCAGCACAACCTGAATGATCGAAGCTGAGCATCTCCAAATAGAATACTTGCTCTCTACCACTCATGAGCAATTTATTACTCCACTACTTCTTGAACTAAGAAAAACTGCAAATATTTTATACCACATTTCTACTGCACAGAGTATAGTACTACCAAATGCTTCAATTGTTACTACATTACTCCTGATAGAAGCTGATCCACACATTTTCATGTCAATTGAGATAATAATGAAAGGGTGAAACCTGACAGGAAAAGCTGAAAATCAGACGATTTAAGATTCATTCATAAACAGGCATTAATATTACTCTACATATAGAAAACAAATGGGTAATTCAAATTACAACAAATACACTAGAACAATTCTGCAACATAACTGAGTGCTTTCCTTGAGCCAAGAGACTTAGGGGATGACAAATACCTCCTTTACAGTGGTTATCACCTGGCTGGTGGAAAATTCCACCATCTGTTATAATGCTCCTACTTGGCATAAAATCAATGCTAGGCACTGAATTTCTGATGTACAGTTATGTAAATTAGAGACATTTATGTAAATTCTGTACTAGCAAATTCAGATTTAGGTCCACAAAACTTATCAGTATATTAGTATTCAGAATAATAACAGACTCAAAGAACACCTAACAGCTAGCATTGGTTAGTGTTTTCTTATCAAAATGCTACACAGTAGTGAAAGTGAACTAACCATTGCCGTCTCAATTTTTTTTATTATTCTTAAACCAGACAGGTAGTTTGAATCTTGTTTCTACTAGACTTCCTACACAACAACAACAAAAAAGTAACTCTAATATGCATCATATTCAGGCTCTCAGGACAACCAGAAACTGCAGAACCCACAGCCTGGGCTAACAAGCCAGAGGACCAGACTCCACTGAAATAAAACACAGAAGCCTGAAAACCCCCAAAGTTCACTTCCTAAAGTGTGTGGCAATTGTAAACGTCATCTGTCAAGAAAAATATCAGTACTAACAGAAGACAAGTTAAAATCTACATTGAAGCATATTCTAAACAGGCCACAGATTGCTTTTAACATCATCCTCATGCCTTTGTTCTGGTCATCTTCACTTCCATATTTTTCACTCGCATTTCAACACAAGAAAAAGTCTCAAAAACCCCAAAATTACTACAATGCGCTTTGATTCTGTTTGGAATACTAGACAGCAGATACAGCAAACAACCCTGCAGCAGTTCACACTATCTTTGGGCTATCCCTGTGCTATAAGCTGAGCCATTTGATACTATATTCCCACCCACTTCTACATATTCAAACAGTTTACAGGATACCAGAACAGTTGGGTTGCTCCTCATCCTTTTTAATTACTGGTTTAACTGACTACGACGTTCTCATAGAGCTGTTACACTGTTCCCAACAACCTAACCAGCTTCTATGAAATAATACAGATCTTTCATTTCTACAGCTTGAACTATACCAAAGTAACTCTGACAGTATGATCAAAGTGTTGCCCAGATGAAGGGATTTTTCACCTCTAAACCAGAACGTCAAACATCCATGCAACTCCACTCCCTTGTTTTGGTATCAATTAATTCCTTAACATAAAAAGGCTATTTGAAAACTTCGAGATACCCAGAGAAGCTTACATGGAAAAGAGGAGTCTGTATCTAAGCACATCATGCTACAAGCTGACAAATAACAACTTTGCCAGACATTAAAGGTCTGGCCACCGCTTAATAGGATTGCGTAATTAAGTGTCATTTAGGATTTCTTCAAGTCGCTTAGCAACAGGTGAGCGCATTCAAAGCCACAAGCCACCTATGTATATGGAACAACCAGCACTAGAAGCAGTCACCTCTACTGCTTTGGACAAAAAAATCCACCCTCATAATATGCCTCCAATAGGCATGATACAGATTAAATATTAAACAACAAAAGCAAAACAATCCCAGTTAATTCCAACTCTTCGTGCACTTCACAAGACTAGCATCTGCTAGTGCTGCTGACTAAGCAAAACCAGAGAAGCTGGTACCTGTATCAACTATGACACAAAACATTACAGTGAACAATGAAACAAACATCTAAACTTGCATCACTAGGCAAATTCCAGGGCCCATCTCAACTGTGGATTCATAGCATTACACCAGCTTGCTTTCAAGTAGGAAGAGTAACAAATCTTTTCAAAGAAATGTGTATTTAGATACAGGATACACTGAGATGTAAGATATCCTTTCTTAAGACAGCCTTAACTATCTGAGCAGAACAAAAAAAAAAACCCCAGTTGTTAACCCCAAGCCTACATTATTTGAGATACTTTTTCAGCACTTGATAAGTGGGCAACTCAAGTCTGAAAACACTAATTTCCTGAAAAAAAAGGTCTCACTACTTGCTCATTACTCACTGGATGCAAAAGTAGACAATGTCCCAAGGAACAGTGTCACAGCAATAAAAACAGCCTGTATGTCATACAGGAGCCTTTACAGACAGTTACCTGCATGCAACCTGTTCAACTTTTTTGTATTCCAACACATGTGGAGGGAAAGTATTCTGTCTGAAAGAAGTTACCTTAAAGGTAGCATTATTCCACAGGAGGAAAGATGCTTGGAAGCCACAGCCTGAAAACCAAGTCACGGGATCACTTAGCCAACGAATAATGAAACATTTGAAGATCAAAGTGGAACAGGTTGTGAGGTTACCAGCACTCAACTCTGACTAGGATCTCCTGGAAACATTAAAAGAGTCCATAAGATAGACATATTCACTAGGAACTTCCAGAAGCAGGCACTCCCCAGCTCAGAGCAGAGCAGTGTGTAGTGCTGGATATACCATGCAGACAGAGGAACCTTTATTAATAATCTTCAAAACCAACATCCAGTTGAACATGGATCTGGATCCTCAAACTTAACTATGCCTACCGTATGACAGCCACACAACCTACAAAGATGGGCAATGCCTGAGTTCATAGGGTACTTGAGGTATTACAAGGAGCTGGATCCTAAGCAGAAAGGCAGAGCAATACCTGAACCTCTTTCTGAAGCTCTTTGAGACATATTGGTGAGGGACACTACAGAAAAGCTAGACATTACACCAACATATGGAAGAGAAGATTCAAATTTGAAACTTAACTATTTTCTAATCAAACTACCCAAGCAATCAATCCCAATTTAGGCACAAGAAAATCATTTTCATAACAAGATTAAAAAATAATTCAGAATTGCACTCAACACTGCCCATGCTAGTACTGAAAAGCCCCTCTGCTTGCCAGTGGCAGATGGGAAGTCTTACTCAGTGGCAACTCACAGCCCTTTAGACAACACTGCAAGAATACAAATAAACAAAGCACTAACTGCTGCAGAAGAGCTGGCATTCTAGAAGTCAGCATGTGTTTTTGCTAACAAACCTAAGTGCGATCCACAAGTTGATGGATATGATGAAGTCTGCCAGTTTGTAGACAAAGTTACCAGCGCTTCTTGTATTGTTTAGCTCTGCCAAGTAAGAAAGAAACTGAAGACTTCTGTTATTCAGAATCCAAAAGAACAGAGACAATTTGAGAGAAATATAAATTTATAGAGCATCAAGCTCAAAAGCACAGAAACAAAATACAAAGACTACCTAAAGGAAACATTAAGGTAGTTGAGACCAGCATCTATACGTGTACAGAAAGGAATGTTCATTTGGGGAAGGAAAAGGATACTAGATACTATCCCTGTAGTTGGGAGCACCAAGGTCCAAAGACAAACAGCAAAAGGTCCTGCTAAAAAAGGGGAAAAAAAAGTCTAACCAAGATGAATCTTAAAAATTTGGTGTTAAAGGTAAATGGTATCACAAGTTTCTCATCACGTTGGGTTTTGTTTTTTTTTTTTTTACTCTTGCCTCAAAAGACTTTGCCTTTCCTGAGCACTGAGTCTATTCTGGTGCAGAATAGACTCTGCTTTTTTTTTTTTGCTTTCTTTCTTCCTTCCTTCTAAAACTTATCTCAACCAGCTTCCAATTTTCTACTTGGTATCACAATCATGGCTTCTATTCAGCCACACAAAACCCGGTGATACAAAGAGGAAGAGGACAGCTTTTCTACCAAAGCAGCATAAGCACTTGAGTCTTTGCTTAGAATTACTAGCAAGAAACATATTTAAGTTAATGTTGATAACAGCTGCCCTATGCCCATGACCCAGCCAGGGTCACCTCTCAGTAGCCCAATATCTGGACTTCCCCTTTAGACTGCAGCTAAGATACTTAGCATTACTTTTTGGAAAGTTCTGTTGTACTGTGTCACAGAAAAAAAAAAAACCAACACTCAGAAGATACATATCTAAGTTCTTTCTTATGTTACGAAGAGATCAGCACACCAAGTTGTACATGCAGTTTATAACTTTTGTGTCAGTAATGTACACTACAGATTTATGACAGGGGAAGTGGAATTGTTCTCCTCTGTTTTCAGATATCTCAATATAAATTTGCATCTCTCAAGGCACCAAAAAGTTGCCTTCTCTTTGCACAAAAGCAATACAGGGCAGGTGGAAGCTCTAGAACTAAACATGCAAATTTAAGTTCCTATTACTTAAGCTTTCTTGCCTAAAAACAAACCAAGAAGAAAAATAAAGTAGTATCAAATTATACATCTTAATCTCCGGTACTTCCAGATGCCCAAGAGGCAAGAAGAGAGCCATGGGCTGAAACCTACTCAGCTAAATTCCTCCTGTAGCAGGACTCTGCCATTAAAAACAGACTTGCACAGTCTCTAAAGTCCAACCTGAAGCTCAATCAATATTTGGGGATTTTTTTCCATGAGGTAATTTCACCTACAATAGGTATCACCACACAGATCAGTCAGTATTTTTATTTTTAAAAGCACACAGACAATTTAATCACTTTCTGATAACAGCTGCCCCCAAGACAGTCACAATAATCTGTACATGCAGTAATTCCTTTGAACTGTTTTGTGCACTTCCAGAAGTACACCTCTCAATTGCTGAGAAGTGTAAGCAGGTATGTTGGGTCAACAGCTCCAAGGTGAATGGAACATGCCTCATCCCCTCTTCCTTTTTATACTAGTACAGTTTTGGCGCTGCTCATATCCTGCTTCAGGTTTCATAGAGAAAAGCTGGAAATAATATTGCCACTAAAAAAAAGTGAAGCAAGGCTGCTGCAGAGGGAGTGCTGTAACATTAAGCCAATGTGATCTGCCCTCAGCCTAACTACTAACACTTCACAAAAGGATTGCTAGGTTGCACTTAGCATTACAGGACAAAAAAACAGCCCTTGTAATTTGACAGAAATTCAAAATTAACACCTTTTGAAAATGTGAGTTCTCTCACAACTTGAGAATTCACAAGAAATATTCCTACACCTCTTTTAATAATCCTAAATCACATTCTCTTAAACAGGTTGTCTCATACACCTTTCTCATTTCTAACTTGGCCTATTCCAGCTTTACTCTACAATTAGAAGTAATGGTTTTTTGAAAAAATTACATTTTAATCATGCAAATTTAATCCCAAAGGGTGATAGAACAGCACTGGTTCAAACCTTTTCCTTACTATTTTCAAATTAAAAATAACAGTTTTATGCCTACACTGCTCTCCAGACTGCCTCAAGATCAAGCAGCTACTTGGGCCCTATGATTTTGCCATTAGAACAGGTTTTGTTTTGACATCCGAGAACTGCTCCAACAACTCAAAGTTGGCAGCAGGTCCAGTCTTCTCTTAGGTCTGCAGTTTTTCCATTTGGCTCCACTGCAGCTCCTTGAAGTAAAAAGCAGAAGTTACTCAGAGGCAGTCAGAAGAGGCAGATTAGAGCACCGAGCTACACAGACATGACAGTGAAATTCAAGCTCTCTCCCACTGGGATTAAAATCAGCAGGATTAAGATTTCACAAAATATTTTCTGCATGCTAAGCAGCAGATACCTGTAAGGAGTCAACTCTTGCCCTCTACCCATTTTAACCATAGAAGACTCTTAACTTTCACATATTGCCTGGATCCCAACACTGAAGATTGATCCATCACGGCATTGTTACACCGTTAGACACTTTTGAGCCAAACACAAACGCAGCCCAATAGCAGTCATAAGCATAACAAGAAGGTGGCACAGGGCAACACAAAAGAAAACTGAAGGTGGCCACAAGCATTTTAGAATATTTTACATCTGCCTAAGCAAGGAATCGAGTTCATAACAGGTTATTTATACATAACCTGACAGCTCACAATCTTCTAGCTCTGAAAGCAGTACTCCATCAGCTATGTCTTTCTGAAAGAGGTCCAGACTTAATAGAGCAAAACTAGGACCTCAGACAAATATAATATTCACCACCTGCAAAGTTTCAGCAATTCTTTTACAGTGGCTGAAAATTAGACTTTTTTTAAAAATTACTCAATGAGGTAGCTGAAGATTCTGAAGTCTATTAACAGTTTCCACAAGAAGTTAATAATTACTTCAGCTCTGGAGATTTTATATAGTTACATATTTTATATAGTTCATATTTTTTTAAAGAGAAGTGTCCAGTCTTCTGGACTAAACTATCACTTCCACCTTTGGTTTGTTTCAAGCACAGCAGGCTACAGCCAGTATAACAACTAGCACCATCCTTTCAGAGCCCCACACTACTTTGATTTCCTCTGATTCTTCATTCACCACGCTATTTAGACAAAAAGGTCCAGGTTCTCTAAGAACCACAAACATAAATTCAAATGTTTTCTAACTCATCAAACAGGGTATTTATGCGAATCTTATTAGTGCTCTCACAACAGATACCAAATATCAATATGTACTTACAGCAACATCATCTTTGCTTTATTTTACTTTCACTGAAAAGCATTCCTCCGTATATGTTCACCTTACAATTCGAAATGTAAAATAAGGCAAACACTAGGTTTCTGAACCAACAAAGAGCTTGCTGTTTCATCAGGTGCATGACTTGATGTTTAAAATTGAGATGCTCAAACTTAAGAGTATCATCACTTGTGCCGAACTCTTGCCGATGCTGTTGTGCAAGCAGCAAAATGTGCAGTACAGCAGCGGTCTTATAATCACTACACAAACAAGTCTTCTTGTATGTTTTTTGGTTTGTTTCTTAGACCGCAAATGGCAGGAATCCCTACAAAAGATCCTGATGTTTACATCTGACCCGCACAAAGGGAATCTTGTCCACCAGGTCTTCTAACTTAAGTTTTCTAGCTTTCAACTTAAGGAGTTCAAACTGAAAGGAAGGCAATCTACTGAAAAAAGGTACTTGTCCAATTCACACAAGACCCAGAAACCACTATTTAGCATCTCATGTATGCAAGATTCTTTTTAAAAGATTATTTATACTTAAAAATAAGATAACCCTTTGCAAAGGCTCCAATGTTGACTTCATGCTTTTCCTAACGGACTTTGTACAATTACACTTTCTAGCGTGTTTTAACTCTGCCTTTCAGGCAAACTAGTCCCTGGAACATGTGATGTTATCAAAAACGTTGGGAGACCTTAATCCTAAAGATGCTCTGTGACTATTAGGATACAAGACCTTAAGTATGTAAATACTTACAGCTACCCTTCCATTTACTATATATCCCATCCACCAAGCTTTTTTTTTTTTAAGTTAGACTCAGGAGAAGGTGAGTTCAGTTCACAGGATGGGAACATGGTACCGCTAGTATCACGCAAGTGTCACAGAACTATTTAGTTAGTGAGCTCATTCTTTACATAGAGAGAATAGCAGTGAAAATTTAGTCAAAGAGAAGATTTCAAAAAAGGTCTAAAATGCAGGTTTTGTCTGTCAGCGTCTATATTTCTTTCTCTTGGACACCAATCTAAAAGTCTCACTACGTAAAAGCAATCCGACACACACATGCTACATTTTGATTTATGGCATCTGGAAGCACTAGCTTTCAGAGCTTAGTAGCGGTGTCCACATTTCCTAGAGCTGTCACTCCCGGCTCTAAGAGCACAGGCTCGACAAAAATAGCATACATTGGAAACATGGTGGCTTGTTGCTAATCCTGCTTTGAACCAATTTTATATATACTAAAAAAAAAAAAATATCATTTTCTTCAGAAAGAATACTTGTTATATGTGTGCAACCCTTAACATAAAAGGTAAACCCGTTAAGAATTAATACCACATTACATCATCCACATCAAGACTAAAATTTACCTAAAAGATGTATGGAAGCCTTTCCTTTGGTTTTCCTCCAGCAAGTCTACCTAGGGCCTTACAGGAGGCTGGAAAGTCTACATACAAGCACTACTTCACATTTAAATCTTGGCTTAATCTCAGATCCAGCCAAGGTCATGTGGTAAGTCAGGGTAACATACATGCTCTTCTGCTCGAATTTTTTTACTCCCCTTACCATGAAGTTAGAAAGGAAACATCTACGATATGATACACCGGTACAGACGGCCTTGCTATGTAAGCGCCCGGTGTTATTACTCCCTCAGCCTACAGCTACAACTAACTATTGAAAGGGGCTATCTCAGTTATATGCTAGGCTTTAGACTGTCTCATTCCTAACCCCCACCTCCCTCAAAAGAAAAACCAAACAAAAAACACAGAAACAGCGAATGAGAACACAGCAGAGTCCGTAAAGCCGAGAACAAAGCTCGCAGCTCCACATCTCGACTTCACAATGAAGGCTCATGAACGGTCGATGCCACCTCACCCCTCCGGCATCTCCCTCGTGCAAATAACGCTCCCTTGTATAGGTAAATGCTCGCCAAGCAGCGCACCGCGGTACCGCTCCGGCCTCGGCGGCCTCCGAGGCGCCGCAGGACCAGGAGGTTCCTCCCGCCTGAGGGCCCCGCGGCAGTGCCCCGTAGGGGGCTGCGAAAGCCCAGCCTTGAGGTCGGGCGGGAGGGCGCTCGCCACAAAGCGTCTCCCGGGACAGCGAGAGCCGCCTCGGGGCCTGGAACGCGGGGGTGCACTGGCGGCCGCCCGCCCCGCAACAGACCGCGGCCTACCCGGGGAGGCGGGGGGAAGGCGCCTCAGGCCCGGCCCGGTACGGGCGGCCCGCAACCGTCCCCGGGAGGACATGACCTCGCCGGTGGCTGCCGGCCGCTCCCCCTGCGGCCGCTGGCCCTCCCCCTCACCTGCGGGCGGAGCGGGACGGGAGCGGGAGGCGTCGCTTCACCACAGGCCTGCCCGGCTGACGAGAAGCACCTCACGCAACGGCGTGCTCTGCCGCCGGCTAGATATATCCGGCGCACAACCTACCCTAGCGGGAGAGCCTCAGCCAATCACGGGACAGTGGTTCCCTTCACTCGGATGGTAGTTGGCCCGCAGCGGGAAAAGAGGCGGGCGGATAACTGAGAGGCAGCTCAGCTTACCAACCACAAAGCACGGCTCTGCCGGGCTGTAGGAGTGACTGACATCTAGGGAAACCAATGGGAGGTGAAGTGCCCCCTGTCGGGGTGGGACGAGACCTGATAGATTTCCACTTTGGCCAATAGGACGACGGTACCCGCGCTAACAGGCGTGAAGGGCTGGGCAATCCTGACGCTGTAGTATGGTTGAGCCGCACAGCAGCGCCCTTGAGAAGGTGCTAGTAAACCCCGTTATAGATCAGGGCGGTCCTCTGTGCGGCACGGAGCGCGGCGGCCAATGGGAGAGCGCGGCGGGCCCTGACGGACAGGCCACCTCCGGCGCTCTTAAAGGGCCAGGCCGCCCGCCACGAGGGGCGGTGTTCTGCGCCCAGCACCACCCCCTGCTGGAGGGCACGGCACGGCGGCCAAGATGGCGGCTGGCGGGCCATGTGGTGGGGGGCTGCGGTGCTGTCCCCCCCTGGCCCGCCACGGAGGAGGCCGCAGACCCCTAACAGTGAACTGGCCGTGGCCTCCCCTGGATGTCTGCCCCAGCCTGAAGCTGGGGCACCCGCGGGCCAGGCACAACTGACCCACTGACCTTAGAGAAACCACCCATGGGGGTGGATGAAAGGAGCTTTTCAAGCCAAAGGGGCTCCTGTGCAGGCCTGCAGCTGACGCCACTTCCACCAGACAGAGGCCCAGCCACTCACAAAAGGCGGTAGTCACCATCTGCAGGCTGGAGAAACACAGGCTGGCTTACCCAGCCTGTCCCCAAGAGCCCCCCAGGCAGAGCTGAGAGACTCATGCAGTTGCTTTTCCTTCACAACTTCTGAGCAAAGTGGACAGATGAATTATCTGCCCCACAGGAAAGCCAAGCAAGGATATTTTCTAACCCACCTTGCAAGGCCCAAGTAGTCCTGCAAAGGATGACACAGGCCTCCAAGTTCACAGATCCTTCCTCGCCAGCAGTGCAGGTCCAGGGAGCCCAAGGAGAGCAGGAGGGGAAGGAAGCAGTCAGCCTGAGCCAGACAGTTCCCAGAAGGCCATAGCTTCCATCTGTTTGTCACATCCCGTCCCAAGTGTATCAATGACATGAAGCAGTCGGAGATACATTACAAACTATAATTTCCTCCTCACCACCATATCCCGAAACCCCTCCCTGCTATGCCTTGGAGCTAGCAATACATTCCGTGGACTGGCAGAGGGCCGTGCTCAGCATTAATATCCTTTCCCCCACACACCCCAGCTATTTATAGACTAAGCCACATTTGCAATCTGCCACTTCATAAATCAGTAGCGCAGACTTTTGCAAAAGTTTAACATGAGACCATTGACCCAGCACAACAGCTGTCCGAAATAAAACCTGCCAGGGAGACGCCAGGCATCTCACCCCAGAGCCTGGGCACAGGTAATTCCTTTTATTAAAAGGTCAGTTTAACAACAGGGTCCTTTGGCCTCACTCCCCCCGCACAGCGGAAGCTCACTAGGAAAGGTATTCACATCATCTTCGGCTCAGTCTTCCTGCCAGGGGCTCAGCCTGTTCAGTATCAACTCGCCGCAAGGCGAAGGGTTAGCCAAGGCCACCTAACATCCTAGGATGCAGCTCCAGCTGGTGCGGCAGCAATAACCAGAAACACACTCCTTATTTTTCCTGCTACAGGCTGGGCTTAACAGGAAGACGCTGCAGCCCAGCACGTGGTCAGGAAGTATTGCCCCCCACGCAGCCCCACCAGCTCTTCTCAGCCCTGACATTCCACCCTGCCTCCTTTCCTGGTTACCCACAGCCTGCCAAAGCACCAGAGCTCCTCCCGGCCTCCACCACAGCCTCCTCCACCTCAGCTTGAGTTTTTAAGAAGCTCATTCTCCTTCAAAGGGCCAAACAGCCAGGGGAAAAAGAAAAACAAAAACCGGCGAACCCCCCAAAGCAGACACACAAACATCTTCAGGGACCAGCATCCTTTTTCTCAATCTACTCTGAAGTAGAGACCTCCCGCAAACCTCACTTATAAAACAATCCAGTCTACTAGAGCTCTGCTAAACCAATAAATCTCAAGACCTCAAAAGACAGAGAGGAACAAGCTCTCTGAAGCAGCCCTGCTTCTTCCCACTTTCATCCTGCAGCCGTTTTTATTCTGTGCACCGGGGCAGCTGTTTGGGATCCACACCAAGTACACACTTTCTTCACTGCTTTCTCCTTAACCCTTTCTGGCATCTGCCTTCAAATGACCTCAGCCCTACCTGCAGCCCGGGATCATTCTAAGTTGGGTGGCACCAGTCAGGCCACAGCCCCTGTACCTCTCCTCATGAGTGGCAGCAATTTTAGTGTCAGGAAAATGGGAAGAGAATAATAACCGTGAGAAGAGGGACTGTGTTTTAGCAACAAAGACTCCTAAGAATGAAATCGCCATCCCTAAGACGCTACTAAAGGCAGTTTGGCCGATATGAAGAACAAGCCAAAGCGTGTCTGAACGCCTGCCTCCCAGTTCATGTAAGCACAAACAGAAGCCACCAGCCCCAAACTCCTGGTGTGCTGAAACCTTCTCCGTGCAGCTGTCCCCGACCTCGCTGCCTGGGTCCTGGCCCACGAGCGGCTTTGCAAAACCTTCTGAACGCTCTTCCTCGGTGGGGCTGTGGGCTCAGAGACGAACGCGCCCAGAATGGCTCCACTCAGGGCCCGGCCGGGGTCCTTGTGCACAGGCCAGCCCGGCCCCCTGCTCCAGCTGTGGGGCTGCCCGGGCCCCGGGGGCGCTGTGCGGAGCAGGCGCCGAGGGCCCGGCCTCGGCCGGAGGAACCGGGCGCGGCCCGCCCCTTCCTTCCCTCCTCCGCGCAGGGAGCCGAGAGCTGCCGCCGCCGCGCTCCGCCATGCCGGTGGGTGCTGGGCTATCGGGGCAGGCCGGGGGCCGGGAGGGGCCTGCATGGGGCCGCGGGACGTGGCGGGGATGGGCCCAGCGCCAGCGGAGGTGGTGGAGCGGGGAGGGTGCTGCCCGGTACCGGTAGGAGCCGGCGGGGCCACCGCGGGCACCGGGGCCTGGGTGCACAGGGCAGCTCGGGCGGAGGGAGCCCTGCGCTGGGACCCTTCCAGCCCCGGGACACCTCCAGCCCTGTCGCGATCCCTCCTCCCCGCACACTGGCCCCCAGAGCACGCAGGGCTTATTGTAAAATGAAAATCAAGAAAATGCTCTTTATCCTTAAAAATGCTCATGGGAACCTCTGCTCCCCACCTCCTTTCCCGGGTGAATGGTGCCCGTGAGGGTTTTGGCCTCTCAGTGGTGGGTGGTTTTGAATAGAAATAAATATGGGTGGCAGGTAACAAATAAAACCAGTTTCATTCTCATTTCTGAAGGCAAGTAAAAAGTATCTGCAAAAAAAAGAGGGAATTTAGGATCCGTCTGATGCCAAACTGGTGCCAAAGGTTGAACAGGATGGTTAGTGTTACAGGCAAGCACACTTAGGGTGACCCAGTGTCTCTCAGAAGTAGTAAAGGGATGAAAAAACAGCACTAACTTTCCTTAAATTATTTTCTTGATATTTTTATAAGTTTATTATGTTGCGGATCAGAGGCCTTGTAGACATAAGAACAGGACAGGCAAACACCGAAAACCTTGCAGACTAAGTCAGGACAGTGGGTAGCTGGAGGTAGGGGACTTGCTTCTCCTCAGCTCCCCAGGCCAAGTGGAGGGAGTCCAGCAGAGGTGCACAAAGATGGCAATCTGCACTGACCCTGAAGGTGGCTCTGCTCGTGAGTAAGGGCCAGACAGTCTCCAAAGGCCTCTCAGGATTATGCCGTGAGGGACAGCATAAGGACGCCATAGAGAGCCGTACCAAGAATTCTTGGTTTTGCTGAGGATCCTGGTATGTGCAGACCTTTCAGTTGGGGAGGATTTGAACCCACCTCTCAAGGAAAAATGCACGTGTGGAGGATCAGTTTGCATGATGTGTTGCCAGTTTTACCCTCCCTGACCCCTCATCTGCCTCTTTTCAGAAACACGAGTTCTTTGTGGACATGACCTGTGAAGGCTGCTCCAATGCAGTCACCCGTGTCCTGCACAGGCTGGGAGGTGAGTCATCCTGAGCCCTCTGAGAACCACGCTGGTAGACCCCTGCTCAGAGTGCCAGAGGAAGCTTCCTGACTGGTGGTGTTCCCAAGGAGGCCCAGGGTATCTGTGGTACTTCCCTAGATGTGTCATCAGCAGTCACAATGAAGAGCTGCTGAGCAGAGCATTTGGTGGTTGCCTGCACAGCCTGTTTTTAATACCACCTGGAAAATTATAGCCCATGCCTCCTTTGTGCTGGGATTACCAAGAGAGAAGGATTGAGCCACACTCACTGGTTGTGAGGACCTGCCATCCTGCTCCCCTGTCCTCGCTGAGTGAGAACAACTTTCAGTCACCAAGGTGAAGGCCTTTCAACTTCTTCCAGACCCTGTTACCAGGCTGTAACAGGGTGTGGTTGTCAGCACCTCCATCACTCTTCAAAATACTGGCCATTATCAGCCTCATGCAATGTGGCAGAGCTCTCAAAGCTGATAACCTACAAGTTTTGTGAAAATACGTGGCTGGATAGAGACTTCACGTCTAGTTCCTTTCGCTGAACTTAGAGGGGCTCATCCTTTTTGGCCACTGGGAAATCCAAGTGGGAAAATGTCTTTTCCCTTCTGCTTAAAACTGTTAGTTAGTACCACCACTGAGGAAACCTGTCCGGACCCTGTCCTAACCCCTACACTAACTCCCTCGTTAGTGCCTATCCATGCTAAACCACAGCACAAGCTGAGCAGGTTGGAGTTTATAGTGGTTGGTTCAAGCTCAGCTCATTCTAGTTATTGCATGAGTGATTGTGTTGATCAAAGGTGGGGTGAACAGATTAAAGCAGTGGAGAAACTATGGTGCCTGATGCAAGTTTCCAGGAGATCTGCCTTCCTTCATACCATTGCTGGCAGGACACCAGTTTGGTTTTGCTGTCTGGTGCTGGAGTTGGAGTTTGCTGGCAGGAGGCACACATGCATTTGACTGATGGCCTGGATAACACTAATGTACAGAGATGAGCTTTCCCCATGCTCATACAATTTTGCTGCTTCTAGCTGTGCAAAATCTTTTTCCTTACCATGTAGGTGTCCAGTTTGATATTGACCTGCCCAACAAGAAGGTGTGCATTGACTCGGAACACAACGTTGACACCCTGTTGGAAACCCTAAAGAAGACTGGAAAGAATGCTTCCTACCTTGGAGAGAAGTCTGTGCAGTAGCATTGCCTGGTGTGAGGAGACTAGATATATACCACCTGTATGAAATGCTGAAGAGAAAGATCAGAGCTTTTTCCAGTTCTCCCAGTAAAACAGGCTGCTTCCTGGGAAACACAAAGTAGGAAAGACCTGCGGGTCTTCAGCAAACCCCTCATATCAAAGAAGCAGCAGGACCACATACAGCCCGCACCATTTCAGCGGGGGCCCCTTAGCTACTCTGGAAAGCCCATGTGATCCCAGCCATGGTTGTAGTGAAAGGGTACAACACAGCCTCTCTGCCATTCCCAGGTGTACCTAGAGCTTCCCAGAGCCTATCACACATGAAAACAAACCCCAAAGACATTCACCGGCTGACCAGAGAGAGTGGTGGCCCGCAACACTACCAGGGAGGGTGGTGGAACACAAAGACCCCTGTGGGTTTGTGGTGCAGGAGGCTGGTTGTTAGCACAAGGCCTTCCAGCATCTGGTTCTGTTGATATCACTGTTAATCCTCCACTAAACTCAAGGATGGGAAGCTCCCTGCTACCCTATGGACATAAAATGTTGGGTTTCAGAATAGCTTCCAGCACACACAGCCCCTGGGCAAGTGAATATCTGTCCCAAAGACAACGTGATTGTAGCAGCCTCCCAATTTTCCTACAGTCCCAGCACTATGAGGACACATAGAAAATTCTTTCCTGATTATGATTTTGCAGACAAGGTCCAATTTCAGCAGAGAATAATGAAGTTGGGGAAGAAGGCTGCCCGCTTCCTGAATGTACTGTTTGTTAGTGTCCAAGATCATTATATTGCATCTCCTAAGAGCTTGTTTCTGTCAGTGGAGCTTTCTAATCCAATGATACTGTTTTAAAATGGTCTAGTTTGGTCATCACAAATACCCAGCGCAGATGCACTGAAACCAGTTCATTCTGATTTAATTTCCAGTCGGTAAATTAAATCAGGGATTTACACCAGTAGGAATTAAGCTGATAGAAGAAAGAGTTGAGTTGATACTGATGCGTGTGTGCAACAGATCAGCCTCGTTTTAATAGAATGATTTAACTTAAAATCTCCAATTTGTATCATTTGAGCAAGCTCTCAATACTTACCAGAAATTGTTCAAAATCAGCTGTAATCAAATAACATTGCTCTTTAAAACAAACATGCTCTGAACTGATTAGTGCCTCAAATATTTCTCAGCTCATGGTATTGACTGCAAGGGCTGTTTCAACTTGCAGGGACTTGTGGACTACGTCTCAAACGCCTGCAGTAATTAACCATTACAGCAAAGCCAGGCTCAAATCACATGGATGTGGCCCTGGCGCTGTGCTCTCACCACCGTCCTTACATTACACCAAGGCAGCTGGGCAGTTGGCTCAGTTGGCTGGCCTGGCAGAACATTTCTCTCCATGCTTTTTGTTTTCCTGTAGGGTTTTAACTGAAGCTATTTGACTTACCCAAGGGTTGTAAGATCCAAATCAAAAGGAGGGAGGTGGCTGGACTGTCCTTGCTAGTAGTTTGCTGCTAGATTGCTTCAGCTGTCATGGGAGAAAACACTAAATTTAAGTTTTACAGCACATTTCCCTCCACAGGGACTAGTTTTAGGGGTTCATCTATAGCAGGAGGGAGGGAAGTTGCCAATCACTGGCACAGCACTCAGGTGGATGGCTTTCCTTTGGCTTGTGACCGGCAGAGGGCATCTCTGTATAACATGATCTCTGTGCCTTGGTGTTTTTCTCATTTATTTATTTATTTTGCAGGAACTCAACCGTGACTTCAGCAAAAAGATGGCTTAACTGTTTACATATCTTCCAACTTGCTCTGTCATTTGACCTTTGCTACCCTGCCAGATGTCAGAAAGCAGCAGGTTGGCAGGAGGAGACAGCTGCCACTAAGGCTTTAAAAGTGGAGAAATCTAGAGGAGGAGATTGTATGCTGTTTCTAGTTGCACAGTAAATCGAGGCACTGCTTCTATCTTTCAGTGTGTGTCTTTGTTCTGCTTTAAGTGGTTTGCTGTAAAAGATGGCTCTTCGTGATGGGAAACTACCCAGAACGTGCAAGATAGGTCACCCAGGAAATCATACCTATTTTTAAAAGTTGACTGCAACCCCTGCCTGAGGGACATGTCTCAGGAGAACTGAGCTGGAATGTCACTTAGAATCAGAGAATCTGTGGCTCAGCAGATGTCTTACCGTCCCAGAACTGACAAACTTTCCATTTGGGATAAAAGGGCTGGGAAGAAGGAACTCATGCAGCCCTGTAAGTCAAAGGTAACCAAGTGTCCTTTTGAGCTAGATAGGGCTACAAGGCAGAAGTGTGCATGTCTACATTTAGCCTTTATCCAGGGCTAAACTATTTCTATGACCCAGTAGAAAAAGGAGATAAGGAAAAGGAGAGAAGACCCACAGACTGAAATGAGAACAGATTTAGTGAAACAGCAAAACTAATATTAATGCTAATATAAAGTACACAAAATCGTACTCAGCCTAGTGAATGTATAGCAGTCACAGTCCTCGGGAGCAGGCCCTCCCAAGGACAGCAACCCTTGAGAGGAAGAGGGGGAGAAGCAAACTTCCCCCTTTATAATGAGCAAGATGTTTATGGGATGTGTTACACCTGTAGGGAACTCAGATCATCTGTCCTGGCTGACTCCAAACTGCTAATGGCCTGCAGACTGTGGTTGGTCTGGGATTCTGTCCCAGCAAAACCAGGACAATGCAGAAGAGAATGCCTGTGCTGATGAGAAATGCAGAAGGGATGGAGGAAGAAGAAAGGTATGCCAATCTCTCCAAGGCCTCTTGTTTCTTGACCCAGTGACCAGTGTTTTGGGCTGTACTGTTGCTTTGCTCAGCTCCCATCCGTTCCATTCAGGTTTTCAGCCCAGTGGAAAGATTGCATGTGTCTGTCCCAGTCTGCTGTCTCTCCTTTCACCCAGGGGATATCTCACATGTGACTTGTTCTACAGAAAGGAAAACTAACTGAAGTTTGAAGGAAAAGGTTACTATATATTTAACAGAGTTTTGACACTTGTACATCAAGATTACTTTTGACACAGTTGCAATTTATTCTTCCCTAGAGTGGTTTAATACTTCAGAGTCCTCCTTTACCACTGATGTAAAGACACCTCTGGGGGTCCTGGGTAAGTGAGTGAATCCCATTCTCTGGCCTCCTGCCTCTTGCTGGTCTGAGCTGGTGTTTGCCAATGTTAGTTATTATTTACTGCTTTCAACTTCCTCCCAGGCTTGCCCAGGGCATCCTCCAGCAGCTGGTTGCCCTGTTGCTCAGCTTGGGTAGCAGTGGGCTGGGGGAAGGACTTGTGCTGTCGGTTTGGCGTGGAGCTGGATGGCCCGTGGTGGCCTTGGAGCCCGCAGTCTTTGTGGCACTTGCTGTCTGCCAAACTGGCGTGCAGGGCTGGCAGTGTTGTGCCTGCAGAGGGTAACTCCTAGTCTCTCTTGCTGTAAACCAGGCTGCTTGTCCTTCACGTCTGGGCTGCAGCTTATGCTGTCCACACTCACCTGGCTGCTTTGCTCTCCTCTCCTCTCCCTGCTCTGCTGAACCACCTGCTTATCTCTTGAGCCAGACAAGGAGGGGTTTCTCCTCACAGCCAGCCAGGAGGTCCATGCAGATACCTGAAGTTTCAGCACTCATCTGTAGGGCTGCAGACTTGCAGGCCTCCCCTCTGCCATTCAGCCTGGGTGGAGGGGCTGGACACTGCTTTAAGCTCTTGCCTACTGCAAAAATGACTTGCAGCTTTGGGTGACAGCAGCGTTGCAGCTGCAGTGACAAGCTGTGGTCACCCTAAGGTGGCTGCAGCGTGTGGTGGAAATACACATTTTTAGAGAAAATACCAAAGAAGTGGGACAACTCCCATGAAATCAGTGTTGGAGAATGATACCCAAGCTGCTGCTTGTTTTCTCCATCAGAAGCCCAGCAGGACAGCAGCACGTCTGCTCTCCCATCAACCTTGGGGATTTATCAGGAGAACAGGGTGTTTCAACTAGACCAAGCAATCTGCAGAACATTCTCTTTCTGCCTGCTTTCTTTTTCTCCGGATAAGATAAGGTGTTTGGAGAAGATGACCTCCTGGTCCTGCCTCCAAGACAGCGAACACAGGAGGCTCTGCACCAGCACTCCTGAAGCAGTGGCTCTGCAGGAGCACAGGGTGCCTCCCAAAAGGCCACCTTGCCCATGAACATGCAGCCAGAGCTGAGTAATGACACCCTGTGACTGCCCTTGCTTTGGTGTAAGGGCTGCATTTGAGCCGATTATAGGTGGGCTGGGGAAGTGAAGGGAGGATGGTCGAGTCTTGACAGAGCAGCAGATCTGCAGGGTGGCTGTCTGAGAGGCTTATGGAAAAGCTGTGGGAAAAAAGCTAATTCCTTCATAGAGTCTAAAAGGATAAGACAGTCAGTACCTAAGCAGAGTCTCTTTGCTCTGCTACTGTCCAACTTGAAGATTTTCAAAATATTCATTCATCAGGTTGGACTGAAACTGGCCCCGAGATTGCTTGTCGTGAAGAGGAACCCCAACAAACCTATATGATCACAATAATTTCCACAGGAAACAATATGCCAGACACTGAGGCTGTGAGGCCTTTTTCAGACAAGGAAATGCTCAGTTTGCAATGCAAACAGGAAAGGGTGGCACTTGGAAAGCCGCTTTCCTGTACCACAGACACCCTGGATCTGCAGGACATCCCAGTGACCTGCTGGAAGAGGGATGTGTCAGCCCTGCCGGCTGCAGGATGAGCAGCGGGTGAGGTACAATTCAGTGCATGTCCATCCATGATATTGTCCTCCCAGCAGCAAGATTTCACTTCTGTTTTTTTCACAAGGTTCTCAGCCTAGCTCCACCTGAACTATGAGATTCTGTCAACTGCCGCTAACTGCAGCACCAGTAAAAACTGGACAAACCTAGAGGGATGGGCTTTAAAAGTTCTTTTGTTTCTTCTGCCTCAGAATCATCTTTGCTTTCCCCACCTGTGGTGTTTCCAACAGAAAGCATTTGCTTTTCTCACCCACCTCATTGAGTTTGCAGCATTGCCCTTCCCATAGTGCCGCTGTGCTTCTGGGTGTCATTTTTCACCCAGTGTTACCTTCCCCCACTTTTTAAACCAAAATGTGATTTCAGTGGAAAAGTCTACAGCCTCCAAAGACCAGTCTTTTTTCCACAGAAGAAAAAGGTGCTTTGTTTATCCCAGAGCTGCCTTAAGCACCACTGGCTTTTTGGTGCTTTCTAATTACCAGTTGACAGGCAGGGGATGTTTTTAGCCAAAGAACCAGTTGCACTCAGTTGAACCACATGGTAAATGAGAGAATTTCCAAAATAGCATGGCAGGCTGCAGAAAACAGACAAGGGATGGGAGATCCCCCTCAGTGCCTGCAAATGGTGGTCCCTGATGGCTTGGAGAGGTAAATTGCTATGAAATTTCAGGGTGGGAAAGAAGGGTTCAGTTTGCAACAATCTTAGGAATTCTGCAGGCATGTCTGTCTGGGTGTTAAGACTGTTACATGGGAGATTCATTACCAAAACATGGGGATTTTCTAGTCTTATTCTGCTTTTAAATGTTTGCTGTAATAAACAACCCACCTTAGGTTTCCATCTTTGCTCACTCGCCGGCTCCCAGCCCAGGTGTGGCAGAGCCGAGCTGGGAGCTGGATAAGCAGCACGATTGAGGTTTGACTTGCAGGCAGGATCATCCCCCTCTGTTTTTGGGGTCAACATCTGCAACGTTGCCCTGACCAGCTGCCCTTCAAGCTAGAGCTGTGCAGCTGGACCTGGAGATCTCCACTGCAGCGGGCTGGTGTCTGTAGTAATGAAGATCACCCTAAGTGGCCGTACATCTCTGCCGCTGGAAGGCAGGCGTGAGGAGGTAGGCTGATAACATGGCCCCTGGGAGGGATTCAAACTCCCAAACTGGCTGGAAAAAGCTTGATGGTCTCTCTGAACTAAATGTGCTGGTCTTGCATCTTTTCAGTAAGGTCTACAAAGACCCAGTCTTCCTTGTCACTCTGTAATGGGTAATGCGCTGAGCTGTCCTGATGCTTGCCTCACTGATGTACAAAGCAACACTGAAGGCCCTCTCTGCTGGTTCCCACTCCTGTGTCAATACACACAGATTTCCTGTGTGTCTATCGCGGGTAGCTTTCCCCATCACAGCTTCCAAAACACATGGGCACCTGGCAGACTCCACCTCCAAGACTGTGGCCGCATAAATAGGAAAAAAAAAAAGTAAATAAACAAAAAACAGACTTAATTAAGGACTTCAAGAGCAGGAAATGTGCATGTGTGCTAGCCAGAGAACAAATATTTTCTTTTGGAGATGCTTTCTCCAAGGGTTCCGCAGGATGATCAAGCTGGGTTACAGAGCAAGGGTAGCAAACAGCTCCCAGCCCATCCAGAAGGTAGCAGCCACAGCACACCGCTCTTCTGCTTCCTTCCCTGGTGCTCCAGCCCTTGGCTTTCACCTCCCACAGTATATACTGAAGCTGTTGAACCATTTGGCTAAAAGCAGATAGGGAGGGAGAGAAAACAAAGTCAAACGAGAGGGAGAAAGGCAGCTTTGTGCTGCCTCTGTTTGCAAAACACAGCCCAAGTCCCTTTTGGACTAAGGTTTAACTTACCAGTCTCTGGAGAGCCGAGGTTCACAGCCCCAGGAGCTGCTGCAGGCACTGGCATTTTGGGGCAGTAATAGGGAGCAGGTAAGGAGCCAGCTTTCATGAATGAGGAGCTCCCACAGAGTGGCTGTGGGATAGACGGGGCATGATGCAAGGTCCCTGGCTGCTCCGTGGAGAACAGATCTGCTCTGTGACTCTTCTGCTACGTGGACCTGTCCCAGATCACCTGGAAGGGACAAGGGAAACTGGTCTGCACAGTCAGAAGCCTTCAGCCTGGCCTTTCCTGCTGTTCTCCCTCTGCTCATCATGCCTGTTCCTGAGCAGCTCCCAAAGACTGCTGGGTGCTACATAACTGGGTTCAGGTTCCTTCTTCACCAGTCCAGGCCAGTGGGTTGCTGTGCTGTCACTGGGCCAGGGCACAGCCAGAAGAGAAAAGCTGCAGCATTTCACACTTCCCCACAGTTCCCAGTTGGTATGAATTTCCCAGGGCATCTCTGTTGGCCATTCTGAGAACTGCTCACCCACTTTCAACAGATGAGTGAGATGATGTTAAAATAAGCACAGCTCATTCCCTTGTGAATGACAGGAGATGCTCGAGTGGAGCAGGAATCCACTGTGCTCGAGTATCCTCCTGCCTCCTGCCCCGTTTCAGATGAACCAAATTGCCTGCTCCAAAGCTCCTGGTCAGCCACAAGCAGAGCTTGGCCCGCGGTGCCAGCGTCACATGCCGCACCGACAAAAAGACTGCCTGGCGCAGGAGCCCCGGCCCCTACGGACGTGG
>JAVSBS010012786.1:0-24079 GCA_033124195.1 Coracias cyanogaster | reverse complement strand
GATATCACTTCCGGCTTCTGGAAGATTCCCTGATGATTCATGGGAGTTGTAGTTTAAGCTGACTTAAAAAGACATTTCAAAATAATGGGTGTGTTTGCCACAAATATGGTACCAATGTTCAAGTTGTATTTCGTAAGTTAAACACTCAACTCAGTCTTTGCTCATATTTAGACAAGTTTTTTCATTTTTTGCAATTAAGGTAAGATAAATGGTAGTAGATGCCATTACTTCACTAAATGCAAAACTCTTCAGTGTAACTTAACAAAATTCATACATCTTCACATCAGAACTCAGCAAGGTTAAAGGCACTTCATTCTACAGGCATGTGGCACCTTTAACAAGGATTTGGCAGCATTCCTGATGTAAACATCTATTTTGAGGTGTTCTGTGAGTCAAACATCGTATGTGCATAAAACTGGAACTTTAGCAGAAGATTCTACCCAAAACACAAAGGAGAAAGCAGGAATATCTCTTACTCTTAAAAGAAGTGTGTTCAGGATATACCTGTACCTCTGTGCCTCCTACACTTCTTTTTCTAAATAAAACAAACTACTGAATCAAGACTCTGTTGAAATTCTATTTTTACATACTTCTATTGAAATTAATAAGGTTATGGCCAAAGTACACCACTGATTTATATAAAATCAAAAGGAATCTAACATTAAATCAATGGTCCAGAGAAACTACTAGGATGTTTTGACAGAAACTTTTCAAATAGATAGGCAAATTACTCAAGGAAAGCTCTTCTAAATGTAGTGCTGACAAGCACAAAGACCTAAGAGGAAACATGAGAGTTGAAAGCAATTTAAATGACAAGGATCATTGAATAATTCTTGAGAAGCAGAGACAGTGACAGAACAGAAAATATGTATGAAGACAGTTGTTAATAAACTCAGACAATTGCTATGAAATATCTCATAGAAAACAACTATAAGGAAAACAGTTTTTCAGATGAAATGAGAATTCCTTAAAGAAAGAACATTAGTGACCAAGCAGAATCTGTGCTAAGACAAAACAGAAAGCACAAAGCAACAAGATTCAAACATACATTCTTCAATTAACTGAATCTCAGAAAAGGAAGTATGGAAGAAGTGAAATTTAACTCAATATCAAGGACAAACAGAAAAGCAAACAAGCAAACAAACTTATACAGGGATTAAAGCATAAATGTCGAAGCAAAAAATACAATACAATTAGCAATCAAGATTAAGGAGAAAAAGCAGCATTCTAGAAGCAAGGATAAAAAGAAACTCTAGGAACTAGTTGATCTGTTGCCAAACAGGAAAAGAAAAACATGACGTTACAAATCAATCAGTTTGATGATTTCCCTGTGCCTATCTTCTCCAAAAAGGTTAATGTTAATCAGATAATGTATAAAATTAAAACAAGAATCACATGCGAAAGTGTTTACGCTGAATTATGGAAAGATAAGTTCAGTGAGTCCTTGAACTCTAAATATGAATTCACAGAAGAACCAGTTTTAGCAATTTCAGACCTATTAGGAATTAACTTTGAGAATTCATGGAAGCTTCAGGGAGACTGTAAAAGGCTTATCTTTAAACTCTTTCCCACCCAAAATACTTCACAAATTGAAGAAACAAGGCCTATGAAATTGTAGACTAAATAATGCAATTTTTTGTAAAACAGAGTTTTGTAATTTGCTTAGAGTAAAAATAATCATCTCATTTGTGGGAATCTAAAGCTAAGACAATATAGAAAAGGGCAGAAGCTAAGGTAAGTCATCATGTCATGTTATACACAAAGTCATCCTATTCTCCCTAAAAATATGAGTAAAATTTGCTTTACAGAAATGTGCACTTCATTGAAAGAGATTCATTATCAGTGTGGGAAGTTATAATAAGCAATATGCTAAGGTACAGATAAATATTTCCACCTATTCTTGAACACAAAAGACGCTAATTGGATATGTATTCACTGTACAATGGGGCAGGATCAGAATTAAAAATGTTATGTTTCAGAAAATAGATGAGTAATTTTTTTTTTAATGCCATTCAAAATGAATTAATTAATATTTCCACATTTCAGATTGTGGGAGTCCTATCCCCACATATTAAGGACTTCTGCCTTATTAAAACAGCGAACAAAGAACTACAGCCCCCATGATGCCATAGTTGTGCTGGAAACCAGAAGCTGGAAGTCGTACAGACACAGCAAGGTATAAAAACTCAAAAGAAAACAAAAACTCTCTCTTTTTGCCACATCATGCAGAGAGGAAGGCATCCCTGCTGCCAAGCCACCCTGGGCCGGGGGAGGAAGGAGGGAGGGGGAAGCAGCAGAACTGAGCTGCCAGTGCAGGAGCCAGATGCCCCCTGTGCCACCGCTGGCCACTGCTGGAACTGCACCAAGTCAAAACACCAAAAGGTTCAAAGCAGGGGGGGAGGAGGGGAAGCTGCTGCCTCCCGCCACTTAAAGAAACTATGACACAAAGCCGTCAAGAAGCCACACCGCCGCTGAGCCCTGAGGTGCATGAGCTGCCGCCATGGGAGTGGCACCAAGCCAAGCCGCTGCCGCTGCCCTGCATCACTGGTGCCGCTCCAAGGTGAGAGCCCTGCGCCTAAACTGAAAGAAATTACAGCAAGAACCTGCCGCTGGCATTTTCCCAAGCTGGGAGGCGCTGCACCGAAGAAACCTGCCGCTCCAAGGGGGGAAGCACTGCACTGAAGAGGCCACATGCCGTCGAGTCACGAGCCACGTGCCACTGCCGAAAAAACTGCAGCAAAAAGCCACCATCATCATCACCATCAGAGAGAGACTCTGATCGTGCCGAAAAGCTGGCAAGTCGCCATCATCGGAACCGCCCAAGTCTGCCGGCCGAGAGTCGTCGTCCTGGCCCTTATAAGGACCATCGCCACACCCCGGAAAAGGGTAGAAACCGACATATACACACATGCACACGCACCACACCACACCAGGTTGACTAAGGGGGAGTGAGTGTGTGGGCGTGGCGTCCTTTGATACCATAATATTTCCATAGAGTAAATACGGTTTTATTTGAATAGATTTGGTAATAAACTTGTTGAATATTTGTTGGTCTCTGTAATTGCCTACGAGCTTGGTGGGAAGTCTCTTGCTTTGCCCTCAATCCCCTTCCCCTTTGGGAGGTGGTACGGACACTTGTGTGCCCAGACTCCAACACAGATGAATAATAAATTGCAGAAATTCAGAAGAAAAAGAGCTGATTACATACCAGCTTTATAAAATTAATTTCTAGATATTCTAGACGATCATGTACTAGACTCGATAATATGACACCATTAACCACAGAAAAAACCTGTGATGTACTTGAATCTGCTTTGAGTGGGAGTTGGGACTGGAAGATCCATAGTGGTGCCTTCCCATCAAAACTACTCTGTCATTTTATATTTTTTATACTTTTAATGTTTCAGTTCCTATATTCTATTCAGTTTTGAATACTGCAGTTCATGAGACACATGAACCAAGGTCTACAAAATAGCATGAGGAAAGACTGAATGAACATATGTTGCTTTACTGAAGGAAAAATATACTGAGAGGGAAGTGATAAAAGTCTTCAGCATCTACAAAGTTGTTACAAAAAGCAACCATAAAAGCTATTTTCTGTACAAGGAACAGGAATTAATGGCCTTAAAGTTCAGCAAAAGAAATAAAGGTTAGAAATTAGGAGACAATTTATAATGCTAACTATACTTAAGTGCCACAGCAGGTCATCTATAACATGGACTGTTTTGCTAGAAGAAAAAGCTAAGATCAATCACTTGATTTAAAAAAAAAAAAGGTCAAGAAAAGAGCTACCTATGGCAACTGTTTCTGGTAATAAAAGACAATTCACCATCCAGGAAGTGAAATCATGAGAGCTGAAAAATTGTCCATTGCATTGCGAGATTCTGTATTTTCAGAATTTTCCAAAGTGTCTGGAACTTCTTTATCAACACTAGTTAACTCAAATACATTATCTTATATTAAATTTGGATTAAATATTCCATACTTTTATCTACACTTTAAATTCTAACATGTATTTCTGAAGGTGTAAAAAACCTTCAGATGTAGGTTGTTTCAGATGTAAAGAGGCTCAGACTTGTGCTTCCCAAATATAACATAGGCATTACAAAAATCCTATGTAGCCAAGAATACTCATGCACATAGATCTTAGACATTTGCTCTCTGAGTTGTTCACATATTTACACAGTCACACATCCCCCAGTCTATCTGGAATCTTTACAAGATTCTTGACAACAGTTTGTTCCTATCTTCTCTTCCAACTGATTATGAATTATATGGGGCAGAATTCAAGTATATGTGATATGATGGAGGCAGTATAATTGCCAGTTCATGCTCTCGTTTCCTTTACTTCGCAAAGGTAGCAGAATTTTCTTCACTGAATCATTCACCTCATCCATTTATTCGTGCAGACAGGTCATTACAATAATCCTCAATTGTTTTATCTTTTCTCTTGATGCTTTTTTATACTTCATTAAAATAAGACCTTGCAACACTTTCGGGAATTCATAGTTTCAACACCATACTCTATAGTCTCTAGGCTACTATTTAATAATTATAAATTTTTGTTATAGAATAAAAACTTTTGCTGAGAAGACTGATCAATGAAATTCATTAAAACATGGCTGTCCAAAGTTTAATCATAATCCCCTCTGAAAAGCATAGTGGGGCTTTAGGGTTTGGAGTTTTTTTAAACACTGACCTGTTTTCTTACATTGTCCTGTAAGGAAGAAAAAAAAATTCTAATTTTTTTTCTGATAATACAAATATTGGGTGAACAGTAAGCACCAAGGAAGAGATACTGGGCAGAGAAAGTTTTTGATAAGATGTATCCAAGAAAAAGTGTATTTTTAAAAAAGGCCATATTTTAACATTTTAAAAGAAAACTTTGAGAAATAGTAATGAAAATCATAGCTTTAATGAGGTAATTTACCCTGAGAATTCCACTTAGGAGCAATTATTTACTTAATTTCATCAACAGGTCAGCTTGGTATTGAACTTTAAGAGCATAGTAGTGCTTTAATGTCTCATAAGACTGCAATATCTTCAATGAAGATTGTTAAAGAAAAGCTCCACTCCAAGCCAGATAAGTACTGAAAGTGAGAACACAGACAAAACTAGTAAATGAAAGTAACTGTTTTTCTGAGAAAATTTACTGCGAAGTACACTAATTAAAACCACTGCAAATAAAGATGTGGTCACAAGGTAGAGCAAAGTAGCAGGTAGATTAAATATTATATCTGGAAATAGAAGATAAAATGTTGATAAATATTTATTGAGTAATATAAAAAGATTATAGAAGTTCATTCAATAATGATATGAAACCCAAGTGACAGATGACTGCTGTTTGTGTGCAGACTTTCTGTTTACTTGTACTGCTGATGAATAAAGACATTTTTGCCTTATTGACAAGGTGATGTCTTCCTGTCTGCATGGTGAATTTTAATCACAGTGATTCTTTCAGTGACACAGAAGTAAAAATAATCATAAGATGTCAGTCACTTGCGATACACTATCACCAGAGGAAGCAGCACCCTTTTGGATGTAAAAAAGAGGATACACCAAAGAGTAGAGAGATTACATAAAGTCCTTATTTGATATAGTTTTCTGAAGTCCAGAAATCAAACAAGATAAAAATTGGACAGATTGTAGAAAGAAATGACAAGGAGGAGTCAAGTTTCAATTGTATTGTATTAAAGGCCAGGTTAAATGATCAAAATATTTTTTTCTGACATTTTGTGAAGCATCCATGAATGTAAACAAATGGTTTTCTTACAATAACTCCTAAGTTGCATCATTTCTATGATACATGGCAAGTATACTTTATCCAAGTCTTTTTTTCATTAGGGATGTCAGTATAACAGTTTTTCCATTACATATTTTCATCTGTTCTACTTGCAAAATTTAACTGTATTTGGTTTATAATGCATAAGTTGCATCACAAACTTAAAGCTTCCCTACACAATAAAAGACTATTGTCTTACATTTCTACATGTTGAATTAATATTGTAGCTTTACAAACTTGTTTTAGTGTCTTAAAATGTACAGCTAACATTTGAATGAAAACTGACTTATTCTATACAAATGTGGGCACTGAAAAAAACTACTGACAGAATTTTTATTATTTGATTGTCTTGATATATATGTTCTCTTTTCAGATTTTGACAAGAAATACTTAAGTTATTCCTGTGAGCTGTATCACATTTCACAAAATTGCAGAATAGTTTGAGTTGGAAGGGACCTTTAAAGGTCATCTAGTCCAACTCCCTTGCAATGAGAAAATACAAAGATCTTGCTAGAAATGACAATAATAAATTCTACATTTAAAATAATTTTAATGGATAGTTATCAAACATATGGATTGTTTATTAATACTTTAAACAGGTATGTGTCATATTAAAGCATCTTGAACTTTCATATTACTATCAGTATAGAAAAACAAAACAAAACAAAATTAAATAGTGGAAGCTCTGACGTTGAAAAGAGGAAAGCCATCTTCAAAATTTGCCACTTAGAGAATTCTAATCATTAGCTTCTGTTCACCAGGGATACTGGAGTTAAAAGGCTGCCTCATCTAATTAACATTTATGTCAGATATAAGGAATACACAATAGGTTTTCACAGTTGGTAGCCAAATTCAAGTGAGAGACGTGAAGCAATCCACTCATTACAGTCAATCAAAACAATGTAATATATTAGACATCTTACTAGTCATTTCAGCCAAGATATTCTAATAGAAGAAATAAGGCCAGATATGAGAAAACACCAAAGTTGCCTTCCTCCACTATATCATGTATAATATAAATTAATTATGAATACCTGTATTTGACATCTTTTAAAAAATTTCCTGAAACATTCCCTAGTATGACGTTTTAGGTTCGGAAATGTGTATTCATAACCATATTTTGATAAATCACAGCCTGAAGAACTCAAGCCATAGATGTTCCTTTCTTCAGTTTCATTCCTCATTTTGTCAAGCTCCTAAAAAAAAGTTTTCCTTATTCCTTTACAATTTACTCTCCACTTTGGCCAGACTTTAAATTAATTCAGTTGCATGCCAAGAATGTGTACTAAGTTAGATATGAGTAGATACCTATTTCAAGCAAAAACACTTGACTCAATAAAACATGGAACATGAAAGCATTAAACTGTTGCAACACTGCACACTATACTAACCTACTTTTCAGCTGAACTAGATCCTACTGTCTTCATGATACATTAAGAAATAAATTATTAGGTTTGACCATAATGGAAAGAAAAACACTATTTCCTTTTGATGTATCTTAAATTTTCAAAAGACTGTGGGGAAAAAAACAAACAAAAAAGCAAATCCACAACATCCAACAAATACATCTTCCTGGACGGATGGCTTTTGGTCTTCGTAAGTGCAAATCCTAAAGTAGAGTTATGAACTGATCCTTGCCACTATGTAGAAATATACTGTTATGAGTAACATTTTAGTAGAAGGGAATTGAAGCATGGGAAAATTGTTTGAAATGAGTTGTTATTGATGATGCTGTAAACTTGGAACCCCAAGAAAGTACTTCTCAGTCATTATCAAGGGATATAAATAAATGGTCATTCTACCTTCTGCTTGCACCCAGCCAGGAGAAAAATGCTTTATTGACCTTTCCCTACTAAGTCAAACTTCACCTTGTGCTGATCCCACTGCACTCATTCATATACTATGACTCCCTTCAAACCTCATCATTTTTTTCTAAGCATCAGTTACTTTTATGTTTGAAATACAAACAAGCACTGTGGCCAAGCATATCTCTGAAAACCCTGCAAGTCTAAAGGTCCCAAAGGTTATTAGAAGTACACAGACAAGGGTGATATTCAACTTAAACTCTGGCATTTTGAGCACCATAAACTATAAAGCAAGCTAATTTACCTTTATCAGTGGAAAAACTCCTGAAACACATTAGTTTGATTTATGTTTCTGCCACACCCTCAACAAATCAGTCAGTTTACAGTTTGAACTGATGGCTGAAGGCAGAGTAGTGGAATTGAGGCAGGAGTGGAATGAAGTTCAGTAAGGGGAGAGTGTAGTATATAAAAGGGAGATAAGAAAAGTACCAAAACTGGAAACTAGGGAACTTTATATTCCTTTAGTTTCCAAAGGAGAAAAAAAAAAAATTACATCTGAGTAAACTGAAAATAGAAAGCCATCAAGTTTCCAAGTTTTCTGCCTGACAAAACCATATTCAACTATTACATGACAGTACACAAAATTCAAATATATTTATGAGATAAAAATAGTTACAGCTATAACAGCAGGAACCAATTATTTAGTTAGTAATATCTCAAAATCTATGTATTACTTGGATCATCCCACAATGGTACCACAGCAATTATGAGCAAATACCTCCATCAGGTATCTTTCCCCAAAATATACCAAAAAAAGAAAATTAAAAAGATTACAAATCTACAATTTTGTGTACAAGAGTGACCCACCCATCTTTATAAAGATAAAAGGTAAAATTATTCTTTTTATATGTATTGGACATTAAAAACTCATGGTTAAATATCCTTGGGTCCAAAAGAAAAGGAGAGAAAGCATGCAAACTGAAAAGTGGCATACCAAATAAAAAAAGCACACAGGAAAAACAAACCAAAAAACCACCAAACACAAAAGTGCTGCTAAGACCTTGGGCTTTGCTTGTTTTTATATCTGTAACTTGAAATCAAGATGGTATTTATATGGCATAAGCTTTCCACCTATTTGAAAAAGAAGCTTTTTTAAGTAAAATACAGTGTCAGGATATTAGGTTTTGAGTTAAATAAAACTGCTTTGAAAACTATTATAATTATTCCTCCTTCTAAAATATTCAAAGCTATATTTCCAGGGAAATATAATTAAAAAGTAATTTCACATTTCAAGTGAAGTAAAAAAAAAATGCTAAATTTGAGGTTATCACAGAGCTTTCAAAGTTTTGATGTAAGCAGATACAGAAAAACATAGAAAAGCTATAAGGGAAAGGAAAGGAACATTCATTTCAGCAGAATGGGACAAATGAACCTGAATGTTAAGATGCACAGGCTGGTATGCAATTTAGCACAAATAAACAAACACCATGCACATATATTTATAAATATGAAAATTTAATTCCAATGTTTACAAGTTTCCAAAGTAAAGGTAGAAAATGTAAAAGAACAAAAATATTTAGACATTTATACCTAAAATCTAAACAAAAAAATAAAATAAGATCAGAGTTCTGATTGTGTGCATAAATTCAGTTTAGAAGAATCAAATTATAAGAAATTATTTTTAATGAACTTGAAAGGTTTTCTGGTGGTTTTTTTTTAAATGTAGACTATTCAAAAATCTATAATTTTAATTGTAGAAGAGATACTTCTATGACTTTCTCTATATGTTTCAATGACATATAGGACAAACTTTTTATGTTTTAATGCAGATGGCATTAAAATACAATAAAGCAGTAATGTAAAAAAGTTTGAGATATCCAAAGCTATGATTATAAAAGATACAAACAACATATTTTTTATTATTATTATTAAAATGTTTCCCTCCCTAAAAAGGGAGACTCTCTCTCTATCAGATATGTTCAGCTAGTGGTTTGGGCTGCTATGGGACCCCAACTTGGCAACTAGATATGCTTCTGCACCAAAACTACTGTCCAGTAGACTTCTGAGAAGTGATAAAGTCCTGGCAACCCTGACCCCTTTTCAGAATAGAGCTACTGAAGTGCTCATAACTCAAGGAATAATCTTTCAGATGGTTACCTATGGCATGTATTATACACAATTCAAGATGAAAAAAGACCACACAGTTCCATCCTTACTTGCCATAGATTAATTTATGAATCGCAGTTTATTTATTATTTTTCCTAATAATGTTTTCATCTTCAGTAGACTAAGATACCACTGAAAAAGCAGAATATACTCACAGTTGTAAAGAGCTTAATGATTACAATACCAAGAAGGAAAAACAATTCAGAATTTTAGAAGATGGAATTAAAAGTTAAACAAAGGCTGGAATCTTTAAAAGAAAAGTTAGTGTTAAAGCAAACCACAGATAAAACTGATGAAGCCTCCACAGCTGGCAGTGTCTTATACACTATTGTAGAGGATTGTTAAAGTGAAAAAACAGCGTAGAAAAATCACGTGAACAGCTTAAATGCAAGAATTGCCTTTTTTTAAAGCATTACTTTAAATACTAGAAAAAAAGAGAAATAAAGGAAGGCAATGAAGAAGAAAATACATTTATAGGTGCTGTAGCATTTTATATTGTTCCCTTGCATTGCAACAAATTGAATATTCAGCAATATGCTTTCTGTCGAACAAAAATGTATTTATTAAGCACAAAAAGATAAAGTTACAAAAGAAAGCTAGTACATGTGCTTTCTGCACTTGAATTTTTGGTTCTTTTTGTTATTCTGAGTACCCTTCTTATAATGTCTTCATAGCTGAAAAGAGTTATTGCAATTACCAAAACTTTCACTGAACAACAACTGAAGTATAAGAGGCAGTTAGAAGTGAGCAACTCCAATTTAAAGTCCTCAGATTTCTTTTATTTATTATTTTATTTAGAAATATACAAGGACAAATGCTTATGAAACACCACTAACCAGAAGTTATCCCTTACAAGAAAGGGTAACCTTGATTACAGAAAGCTATCATAAATCTCAGGAATACACTTTTGTGAACTTTACCAGTCCAAAATCCATGCTCAATGATAACACTGCTATTTACATTTGTGCAGCTTACCTTTTCTTGACATCACTAATTCCAACAAAATCATGCAAGTGTAAATATTGCTATAGAAAATCAATATGATACATACAGAATATTAATTGAAACCTCAGCAATAAATAGATGTTAAAACAAACTTGAAACAGTTTATTCAGTGTTTCTAATATAATCTTGCAGGATTGATCCTTGTCCTGATATTGTTATCACTCATCTGGAATCAAGCATATAATGATTGCTGAAGAAGGGCGGGGGGGGGGGGGGGGGGGTGCAGGGGAGCTGTCAACCTGTATTACTAAGAAACATTACTTGATAATTCGGTGGTTCTTATATATACAAAATTTGAAAACTTGTCAAGGGAAGTGGTAAGAGAAAAGATAGACTAATACTCTAGAAAACATGTTTTTATTTTAAGAGACCAGGTTCATTTAGATTTTATTAAAAAATAAATCCAAGAGATAATATGTATATAAAATGCAATTAATGGTACAAGAGAAAGTTGTAGTAAAACTTCGCTAATCCTAGCATAACAAGAATTTATGTCTGAAAATGAGTCAGCCATGTTCCAGTTATATATCAGGTGCATATTTTTCAGTTAGTGGAATAAATGAAACAAAGGATTGTAGAAGATGTTTTATAATTTCTAAATCTTGAAATAAAATGATCTTCAAAGTAACCAAGCAGTTACCCATTGGGTGAAAAGATATGGTTTATGTTACATAAAAGGTTAGCAGAACACTGGCATTTGTTTCTATGTACCTACGAAAATTCATTCTAGCTTCAAATGTCAAAATATATGTTGGTAGGTGAAAGCTTCTTACTAAAGAATAAAACTGTTGGGAAATGAATTATGTTTTTATATCTGCAAATTCACAGTAATGATGGCAGCAGACAAACACGGCAAACATTTGTGGAATGTTTTTAATTTGTGTTGAAATTTAAATTCCTATTTCAAAATTATAGTCTGGAAATCAGTGAGCATTTCTTTTTACATAACTTAATATATGTAATTATAAGTAAATTTCTATACAAATAGATATTCACCACTGCATTTGTCAACAATAGAAATAAAGAGGTTTTTCTAATTAGTTCAACTGATAGCTCAATTAGATTTCTCTATGATTAAAAATTTCAGCTTAATAAATCAAGTAATAAAGATTATGAGAATAAATGTTAAATACTTCATACTTTCCTTGGAAGTAACATTATGATGTTAGATTAGCAAATGAAAGCAATAAATTTTGCTGATTCAAATCATTAGGCTAATAGCCAAACCATTTCTTTTTTAACCAAACACCTTTTATCCTTTCATATGGTGCTGAACTAAACAGCTTTGTGAAGGAATCAAATACTTTAGACAATAATAAGGGAAGTGAAATTACTAATCAACTAACATAACTCTAAAATTGGGATAATTTACTTACAAATTAGATGAGAGTAAATATCCATGTTACTTAACAACTGGAGTTCATTCATGACACAATTTCTAAGTACCTGTAGTATATATAGTATAGACTGTTCAATACTGTTTTAATTAGTATAGCATATTCTATTAACTTCCCTGTACAACTGTATTTCTGGAAAAGCAAATATAATTGCTTACCAAGATGGTGGTAACGATTAAAGACCGATTGGATAGGGAATCTGTGATGTTTGCTGGTTTTCCTTTCTGATTCTCTGTCATGTTAAGGCCACTCAATGGATCCCAAGTTCCAACCTATAAAACAGTAAATTACTGTGTAAATTGTCCATTAGTTACATTTCAGCATCTAGGAAAGAACACTATAAAGAATTGCTGCAAGAAAAAAAAATAAATTTTAAACCCTGTCTCATTATTCTCTGACGTTATATTAGGCATCTGCTTGTTAAAATATTATTCACAATACCTCAAGTTGTATTTCCTGAAATGTGACACAAAGTGGAAAAATGATGCACAGAATATCTAATGCTAGTTTGAATACTTGATTTTCCTTTTAACTTGTTCAAGATAAACCACATCTGAAGAGTTAGGTGGAAAATCATTTGACAAGCAGAGGCAAATGAGGAGAGGAATTATCCTTTTCTGTGATCCGGCAGAACAACAGAGCAAAAGATGGTTTAAATAAAATGTAATGGAGAAGACTAAAATTGGGTTAAGTGTAATATCTTAATTGATTTAGAAATAAATGTTATGTACATAGATCTTGTGACATTTTATACGTTGAAATATTTATTCCAGCAAAGTCAACAGGACTTTTATCTTTTGATAATCTTTTTTGTTTCTAGAAAGGATTTTAAATATTTCAAATACCAATAATATATAGACAATTTCTATAATATAAGGCAAAGATATTTTAAAACTAAATCTAAACAGAAATTGAAAAATTCTATGAGTTTTGATTGCAAATTTAGATAAGTATGCATGCATAGACAATTTTTTTTGTTAATGTTTCAAATATTTCTGAGAAACTGTTCATATATTTTAAGTGATATGCTGCAGTACAGCTGCCAAGTAAGTTCAGGATGCAATGCAGTATGGGTTAAATAAAAGTCTATTTCTAAAAGAAAGACTATAGTAAAGCATGAATCAGTGGAAGCTGAAATAGAGAAAAGACAAATTTGCTCTCTTTTTCTACAATTTTCTATTCCACAGAAAGTAATGTTTTATCTTTCTTCTTTGCAAAATAGTCAGTTCCAAGAAGTCACTCCATGCTTGAATTCTGGCCATTCAGTACCTCATAAACTGATGAAAGAATCATGAAGGGGAGATAGGAGAACATGTGTATCTCAGAAATGCAATTGGAAAATAACATCTAACACTTTGTTTCAAAGCACTGAAACTAAACCTTGCTACCAAAACCTTTTATTCATTTACTCTTTTAATACTACCTCATTTGGTGACTTGAAACATTTCTAGGAAACCAAGAAAGGCTAAAGCCTTGCAGTCTGGCCACAAATAAAAGGATCAAGAATGTTAGTTGCAATGATCTGTTAATTAACGGAATCATCATATTTACTTTACTTTGAAGAAAGACCAAACTAGAATAATATAACAAGGAATGACAGACTCTTTGATCAGAATTCGACCCTGTCCCTGGTAATCACATATTGAAGCTGGACTCATCTCCTCCATGAGATTCAACTTCAGGTACAAAAGCAGCACAAAAATTTATAAGGAAACATCATCTCCCTATTGGATCAATTTCAAATCCTAAATTCATTAAATCATATACTTTATTCAAGTTCAAGTTCTTAATTCAAAATTATCTTGGCAACCCTAACACATTACTAATACTGCCTTCCCTACTTTTTAACACATTTTTTTAACAGCCACAAGCAAATGAATATTTATGAACGGTCAGAATTTGGGGTTTGTCTAACTGCATCCCTCTCGACTTACAAGAACTATCAACAGCATTACTTTAAAAGCAAACTTCTGCCTTGATAAATTACCACATTATATTTCTAAATGAGGTTAGTAATATTTCTATTTCTATTTTTGTGAATCAAAAATCCAAGAAATGGAACAAAAGTCAGATGTTACAAATAAGACATTCTTTGCATTATTTTTAATGAGCTCAAACTCAACAATTTATGCCACAGATTCTGATACACTACTGATATATATATAGTTCCCAAATCACACAAACATCCTCACAAATCTGCATATTCTAAAGAAAACTTGCAAAAACAGTGCAGTAAATTAATTCTTTTCTATTTGCTTAAGCAGTGTTTTAATTTTAAAGTAGCTTTTTCAGTAGAATACAATCACTAATGTTCTTTCACTAAAAATGTTTAAATTACAAAAAAGTAGAAAGAGCAAGTCAAGGTAATCTACTACATATAACTGCAATCCAAACAATTTATAATTTACTTCTACTGCATTACATTTATTTCCAACAAACTTTTAAGTTTTCCTAAAAAGTGAAACCAACTGATAAACCTTAGAGAGCTGTTCACAGAGTAAATACAGTCACAGGGAGGCTGTCAAGTCCTCAATTCCCTATTCTTCCACTGAAGTCCCCTAAATGGCTAGACTATTCTGGAGTGAGCATGCAAATTTGAACATGTTAGCATTTACAATCCGTAGCACAGGACTCAAAGCAGGAGTTCCTGCAAAGTTGACACTGTGCTCTGCAGTGAGACAAAAAGTTAGCTTAGTCAAGGATCAGATAAGAGTTACTAAAAGACTCATTATTTAATATCAGGGAATATTCTGCACATGGCATTGGGGACGTTCATCAAGGACATGGAATACAGTCTCCCAAGTACACTTGAGTAATTAAAATCTTGCATCCCATCTTCTGTGTATTTAACTATTAAGTAGGTATCAGGTGCAGAAAGTTTGGCCAGAAGTTTCCATTCTTTCATTGTTGCTTTTATAAACTAGAGTTCTCATTTTTTAGTTTTTTTTTCTGGGCATTCTTTGCTTGGTTTGGGGTTTGTTTGTTTTTTTTTTTTAATAAAAGTTTCCAGAAAAAAAATGCCCAAGTAATTTGAAGTCTCTTAATTTAAGTTTTATGATCTGATCTAATGCAATGGTGGCAAGGCAATGTAATTTCTTTATACAACTCGTGGTGGTTCAGTGAAGCTGGGGGGGTTCAGTCCCTGTCCGGAGCTGAGACATGGCTGCTGCTGCTGCCCCCGCTCCCAAAACTGCCCCTCGGATGGGAAGAAACAGCAGGGGGGCTCAGAAGTGCCTTTGTGAGTTCAGATAAGTAGAGTTTAATACAGTAACACATGAGAAACAATCAGAACAATAACAGCAATAGCAACAGCGAGAGAAACATGGTACAAACCAAACAGTACCAAGCAGGCAGATGAGGCAGTGTGGCCCCAGCCCCTGAGCACACCCTTCCCACCACGGTGCCCCCCCCCGAACCGGAACTGGCCCCAGAGCCCATACTGGGACATGATGTCAGCACAGCTCCTGCTGACCGAATTAACCCTGGCCAAACCAGGACACAACAGTATGGAACAAGTCCTAAACCTGTAATCCAAATGAAACATGAATATTTGTGGTAGTATCAGACATCTTACTAACAGGAAATTAACAGCAAATGTCTCTTTTTCGTCTCATTAGTAATTATGACACTGAGATAATCATTATGGAAATGTAGACAAAGAGGAAAAAACTATGAAATATGCAATTAAACTTTGATTGTAGAGTCACTATTTTCTCAGAATTGTGTATTGATCAGAAAATTACTTGTGTCTATGAAGATATCATCTCTTTAGACTTCAGTAAGTGGAGTTTCTGGGAGTGTTCAGGTGGAGTACTGCAATATGCTTGCCATTTTCTTACATTCTTCCCTAGACTTCCTCAGCTGGCCATTTTCAGACGCAGAACACTAGGCTAGATGAATCTAGAGATTCTTTTGTCATGGGCCACAAGAAAAGTTTGCCATCCACCTTTAGACAGCTATACTCTGAGATTTCCAAACAGCCAGTCAATCCTGTACAACTTAAACAATACTCTTGAACAATACGCACAATATTTACTACTCAATAGTACAATTTCAAAACTAAATCTCACCAGCAGTGTTTAAAAATAATCAGTGTCATTACCAAAGAACAGAACCCAGCAAATACTGAAAAGCAGTGTGGCTAGTGTTCACAAAAGTTGAAAATTAATTTGATTATTTTGGGTTACTTTGTGCATTTAGGCTCCTGTCCTGGTTCGGCCAGGACAGGGTTAATTTTGGTGCAGCCAGGCTATTCTATAACATGCTGACATCATACCCCGGGGCCAGTTCTGGTGGGGGGGCAGTTCTGGGTTCCGAAGTTCAGCTCGGTTCATCCCTTTATCCTTGGTATTGCCTATTTCTGTGTATTGCTTCTTTCTTGTTATTGTTGTTGCCTTTGTTACTGCAATTGTTTCTTACTTGTTTCTGTATTAAACCTTCCCTATGTCAACTCAAAAAGGCATTTTAAAACTTGTTTTTTCTTTCTCTGTCTGTGGCCCGTGGCAGGGGGGAGGGGGTGGGGAGCAGCAGCAAGGCCACATGGGCGACTACTGCAGAGCCCCGCCACAGCTTTACTAAACTACCACAGCTCAAAAAAAAAGATCAGTACAATTGTGCTTATTTCCAAAAATATTAGTTTAATTTCTTAGTAAAATGCAATTGGTTTGATTTGTGAAGCAATAATTCTCTAGAAAAAAATACTTACTAAATAATAAAACTAAGCAAAAATATCAGACCTTTTAAATCAGGATGAATAATAATTCATATTGTGAATCCTGAAAAGTACACACTGCTAATATGTGCAATAAAATTATTTTTTAAACATCTAATAGGTTCATATCATAGAATAATTAGAGATAAATTACTATACATTCTTGGACCTTTAACTAGGATAAAGAGTGCTGATTACAGTATACAAATTTTGTGAAGAACTAGTCTGCTCAGCAATCTAGTAGGATCTTGAGATGAAGGAAGTTATATTGGACTTCAACTTGGACAAGTTACTAGGTCTCTTCTGGAAATATTGGTTGAATTTTTGTGACATTTAGCAATACATCTTGTATCAGAATAAAGACATAAACCTTCTCAACCCTTATCAAAATTCTCTTTTTTTCAAGGTTATTAATAAGAAAATCCATTTCTGAATTGAGCTATAAAGTTAAGCATAAATGCAATTTGAAAAAATTGTAAGGGGGGAGGAGAGACAGGGAACAGAGAGGAAAATAAAACCTGAGAAAAACAAGGGATGCAAAAGAAAACAATTGCTCACCACCAACCCACTGATGTCCAGCCAGTCCCCGAACAACAACCCCTGCCAACATCCACCCCACAGTTTTATTCCTAAGCATAACATCATATGGTATGAAATATCCTTTTAGTCAGTTGGGGTCTATTGTTCCTGCTGTGTCCCCTTCCAACTTCTTGTGCACCCTCAGCCTCCTCACTGGCAGGGCAACACAAGAAGCCAAAAAGTCCCTGACTTAGTGTAAGCACTGCTCAGCAATAACTGATATATTAGTGTGTTATCAACACTGATTTAAGTACAAATCCAAAATACAGCCCTATACAAGCTACTATGAAGAAATTTAGCTTTATCCCAGCCAAAATCAGTACAATAGCTCTCTATGACCCAAAAAGAAGCATTGCACACTCCTGAAACATAAAATTTTCAAAGTTTACCCATGCTTTAGAGCAGTTTACTGAGCATCACTCTCAGGACATGTTATCCACAAAATTTAACTAAAGTAGCTTGCTTTCTTCAGCATGTTGGAGAAAAGGTATTCTTTTTTAATTTCTTTTAAAACTCTCCTAATAGAAATAATATCTTTTTGCTTACTAGTTAATCAAAATCACATATACTACTCACAGTGAAGTTCCACAATAGGAAGGATCATTGCCCTTCTGCAGCAGTACTAACTGTCTAGCTGGCAGCCAAAGCCATATTCAACCTCCAAAGAATTGACAAATGTGTCTACAGTTCTGTTGTGCTGGTTCAGCAATCATCATTTTATGCTGCCTTCAGTTGCCTGATCACACAGGCCAACACTGAACTCAGCAACATCCTCTCAGAAGTTTTCTTTCAGACAGTCCTGACATAGGTTCCTGTGGGCCCAGCTCCTCCACTGCCCACTATGGTGCCAGCATCATCTGCTGGATACAACAGATAGATATGGCTCCTTCAGTGGCCTTTCACATGGAAGAACACCACCCAGACAGCTCAACAAGATGCAACCAGCCCCAACAGAAGCCACACCCAACAGAAAGCTCTTTTGACTGATTGGCTCCTGGTTAATATAGTCCTGGCCTCGCCCACCACCTCAACCACAACCACTTGGGTGAGGGCAGAGCCACAAAGACAGAGGTGGGACAGGTTCTGCCTCTGGAACACGAAGCCAATAACAAAAACAAAACATTCTGCTAGGTTGTGACTCATTCACAGATTAACTCCAGCTCAGGGCCCACAGCTCAGGCCTCAGCGCTTCAAGTTCACTGTCTTTTCTTTATTATATTTTATAGAGTAGTTAGTAATAAGGATGATTACATTAAAAAAAAAAAAAGATTTATACTCCAGTGTGACTAATATTATTCCTTCCTATTTATGTACTTCCTATTTGTGAATTGCTTCATTTATTTTGCTTTCATCCAAAACATTAATATGCTCTTTGCCAAACATCATGTTATTACCAATACTTGTGGCTTCCATAGATCTGTTACCTCATTGTCTTTTTTTCTCTAACTTTTATAAATCCCTCTGTTTATGCCACTTGCTGTTTTTTTCTCAGGTCATTAATAAAAATACTAAATAAAACAAGATTTTACATTGATATGCTAGGCAATGAATTACAACTCATTTTGTGTCATTTATATTCACCCTGGATTTAGGTTTCTGAGCAAGATTTCAAGCTAGTTGTTAACATCTCTATTCAAGAGATGTTATTCTGCTTCAGTGATACTTTTTCATATCAAAAGTGGTATTAAATTCAGGTATTTGTTATCTCCCTGAAGTATAAAATAATTTTTCTCATGCTGCAGCTGCAGTGCATATACTAATTGATTGTAATTTACATAATAATTTGTGTATTATACTGGATTGACACAGTTTGGGATTTTTACTGTGCTTAACCCTAAATAGTTTCAGTGTGTTCAGAGTGACTGTCAGCAAATTCTGTTGTACATTACATTAGCAGCACTCCAATCATCTATTAATTTTGCCATTTTCAACTTAAAAGAAACTATCATTTTTGTCAGACATGAATTTTTGTTTGAAAATTCGTACTTGTTATTGATTGATGCTTGATTATCACCTCTCATTCAAGAGTTTCGGAAACAGGTATCTTATGCAAAATCTGAGATCACACATGGCATCTATGTTAAATCAATGAACAATTTTTCTGTTGTCACTGCTTGATTTAGATTAAATACAAGGAAGAAGTTTTTCACTCAGAGGATGATGAGCCACTGGAACAGGTTGCCCAGGGAGGTTGTAGATGCCCCAACAATGGATGTATCAAGACTAAGTTGGACAGGGCTTTGAGCAACCTGGTCTAGTGGAAGTTGTCCCTGACCATGGCAGGGGAGTTAGAATGAGGTGATTTTTAAGGTCCCTTCCAACCCATTCTATGATTCTCTGACTTTAGTAGTAATTTCAGCTAAAATAAATGATTTAGGTAATTTTGCATTATACTAACCAGGCAATTTATCTAGGACATATTTTTTTTTTTAAATCTCAAAAATACAGAACACCAAGACTTTCTTAACTCCTTACTCCATGGTAACTAACTCTTACTGCTCTTGCCAAAGATTATCAGCACATTTTGGTAAAAAAGTAATATTATCACATCCCTTTATCTCATGGCCAAAATGAACCATACAGGCAATAAAAGTATCTTTCTTTTCTGTGAACTTCTGTATTCACAGCTCAAGCATATGCTGGTGGTTCTCAAATATCCATATCCTTTTACAACTATTTCTGTTGCTTCTTACATATCTTTAATTACTAATGTGCTCCAGGTTCCTTTTTTCTATTATGTGTTTTAGAGTACTGTATTTCCTGTTGAATTTTATTTTCTTCTGATATTTCTAATTTCTGTAGAACTTTTTGTTTTCTTTCTATACTTTCAGTGGAGTACATATCTCCTAATATATTGCCAACAGAGATTTATTTTCCAGAAAATAAATCCATGTTGTGTGATGGTTCTCAAACGCTAGCAATGTTCTTAAAGCCACCCTAGATTACAGAGACTTCCTTTCATCATTTTCAACAGTTACCACTTACATGTAGACTCTTCAGCCACATATGTAGCTGTTTCCATGTCATCAATTCATCCATTTCTGTTTCCAGCAAGGAAGATAAGTTGCATTGCACCTGTTGTACTTGTACACAAAGCTAATTTGCTTTACAAATCTAATCACTACTAAGTATTTTTTATATATATTATGACCTATGTAAGTGTTTTAAAGCAAGCTCATGGCTTCTAAACTTTTTTAAAATCTTCCTAGTAAGAAAACATCAATATTCCAAAACCAGTACCAAGGGGAAAGTTTTGGGGAAGTATGTTGTTTATTCTAGCTTTTCCATGCAATGATGTATAGAAGAAAGAAAATGCAACTGTGCAGCATTGTGCCTTCTCTTAATTTCTCTTTTTAGTTGTGGCCACAATATCACCTTGGGGCAATAGCTGATAAAATTTTACCTGAAGGTGAAAGAAAACACAGTGTTTACAGAACACTGAACACAACAGCTAAATACAAACTACAAGGCAGATGCAAACTGTGAAACCTTTGTCTGCTGATCACAACAATGTGAGACACAGCAGCATCCTGCATTGCCTCTCCATGGCAGGGTGGCTGAAGAAGAGAGGAAAAATGATCTAATTTCAGATTGTCATGGTGTCGTGTAGGCAAGCCAAATATCTGTACTTCCCAAAGCCTTTAATTTAAATATAGACAACATTAGGCTACACAAAAAGGGCATTTCTCAATCCTTTGATCTTTCACTCCATCTCTGTACAAGAAAAATTCATATCAGAAGACAAGTGAACCCTACACTATTCTTAATTTTTAGTATCATTTACAGATGGAAACTTTGTATTCCAAGGAGATAATCAAAGTTCCCTCTTGAAACACAAAAAATTGACAAAATGAAACTATTTTATTTCATTCTATTTGAGATAATTCTTCCTGAATTAGTAAGATTGAAATACAAATACATCTACACACAGATTCACATATAAGATTAGGAAATGGGGTTGGAATCACCACTAAAACTATGGAAAGAGAAGGCTGAGGTACAGAATGCCTTCTTTGTCTCAGTCTTTGATAGTAAGACCAGACCTGCCCAGGCCCCTAAGCTGGAAGAGAGGGAGAAGGAGCAGGATGAGCCCCCATAATCCAAGAGGAAGTGGTCAGTGACCTGCTAGACCATTTAGACATACGCAAATCTATGGGGCCCAATAGGATCCACCTAAGGGTACTGAGAGAACTGGCGGAAGTGCTCACCAAAACACTTCCAATCATTTATCTGCAGTTCTAGGTAATTGGGGAGGTTCCATTTGGCTGGAGGTTAGCAAATGTGGGACCCATCTACAAGAAGGGCCAGAATGAGGAACGACTGGCCCATCTGCCAGGCTGACCTCGGTGCTGGGGAAGGTTATGGAGCAGATCAGCTTGAGTGTCATCACGCGGCACATACAGCACAAGCAGGTGATCAGGCCCTATCAGCATGGGTTTATGAAAGGCAGGTCCTTCTTGACTAATCTGATTTCCCTCTATAGCAAAGTGACCCACTTAGTGGATGAGGGAAAGGTGATGGATGCTGTTTACCTGAACTTTAGAAAAGTTTTTGACACCATTTCTCACAACATTCTCCTGGAGAAACTGGCTGCTCATGGCTTGGATGGGTGTACGATTCCCTGGATAAAAACTGGCTAGATGGCTGAGCCCAAAGAATGGTGGTGACTGAAGTTAAATCCAGTTGGAAGGCAGTCACAAGTGGTGTTCCCCAGGGCTCAGTATTGGAGCCTGCTTTCTTTAATGTCTTCATCACTGATCTGGATGAGGGGATCAAGTGCACCCTCAGTAAGTTTGCAGATGACACCAAGGGAGATGGCTGTGTCAATCAGCTTTAAGGCATGGAGGCTTTACAGAGGGATCTGGGCATGTTGGATCCATGGGCCAAGGCCAATGGTATGAAGTTAAATAACGCCAAGTGCTGGGTCCTACACTTGGGTCACAACAATACCATGCAACACTGTAGGCTTGGGGAAGAATGACTGGAAAGCACCTCAAATACTGTGTTCAATTTTGGGCCCCTCACTACAAGAAGGACATGGAGGTGCTGGAGAGTTTCCAAAAAAGAGCCAGGAAGCTGTTGAAGCAAGGTTGGGGTCACTCTCTTCTCTCATGTAACTAGTGATAGGACAAGAGAAAATGGCCTCAAGTTGTGCCAGGAGATGTTTAGAGTAGATATTAGGAAAAAAATTGTCACAGAGAGTGTTATAAAACCCTGGAATAGGCTGCCCGTGGAGTTGGTGGAGTCACCATTCCTAGAGGTATTTAAAAGTTTTATAGATGTGGTACTTAGGAGCATAGTTTAGTGGTGATATGGCAGTGCTGGGTTAACAGTTGGACTTCATGATCTTGAAGGTCTCTTCCAATCAAAACCGTTTTATGATTCTGTGAGACAGTTTTGGGAGGTGGGGTTTTTTTTGTTTCCCATCACTTTGAAGGTAAACATCTTACATACCTTTTCAAGACCTTCTTCCTTGAGGCTGATAACATCTAAATCGAAATCTGTCCTTAAGCCATTCGTTTTGTTGAAAGTTATCCTGCCTGTGAGGCCTTCCCAGTGTGCCTATGGAAAAAGAAAAAAAATTATATAAATAAATACCTCATCCTTTTTTTTGGCCCAAAGGAACAAATTTTACTCTGCTAAAACAGGAATATTAATTATTAATTCTATCTGAATCATTTACCTAGTGGCTGATTTTTTTAAAAAAATAGTTTGTATTCATTTTTTGCTAATTAAATTAACCTTTCCACAGTTTTTACAGACAATTTTTTAAAACAACTTTTCATGTTAGCCAATAAACTCTTCTTACTAAATGAGGTAGACAAAAGGCTCTTTTGTTTTCTTTCCTCATTCATGCATGCTTTTCGCCTTCTGCTTCCCTACATACCCTGCCCTGTGCCTGCAATCTGCCCTCCTCCCTCCTCTTCCCAACCCTCAATCTCTTTCATTAACTCTGGAGTTTATTTTTCTGTCAGCAAATTTCATTCAAATAAAGTCTTGCTTTTGCAAGATGCTGAGTGCCCTGAAATCACACTGAGACAGCAAAAATTGAGGTCACTGAGCCAGTCTTCCAGAGCTGATCCCTTACTTTTAATAAAGTGCAAAATCCTCATTTTTTTATAACTTAAAGTCTACCTAGTTCTAAATCTATATTAAAGTAGAGGAGGGAATGTGGAAAACAAAATTATCATCCTAAAAGAGGCCAATATTAAAACCAGGTTTATATTTGATTGCAATTAGTTCTTTTTATAATAGTATTTTGCATATCTAGAATGAGAGATACTGTATCATGAGTTACTTACAGTACAACAGACATTAATACACTACAGTGTTCACCTTTAGCACCTTAAATCTCCTACTTTTACTTTAAATCACTGTCTATCAGTATTTAAGCAGCGTACAAAACCACTAAGACCACATACATTAATTCACAATAGCAAAAAAAATTTCCTCTGCCAAAAATTCAAAATCCCACAAAAATTAAAACAAGGGAGCAAACTTGATCCTTGGCCCCCTTGAACTTATGCCAGCGTCTAGCTGCTGAATTTTTCATAGTCTATCTATGGTTTTGGGTTCTAGGGTTTTGCGCCACAAATGTTCCAGCCACAACCATCTCCACGCGCCGGGGGGGGGG